>VDFB02117723.1:51105-147602 GCA_007258455.2 Sequoia sempervirens | reverse complement strand
TTTTATGCAAGAGTTCAAGCATTAAAGAAATGGAGACATTATTTGTTACTGAAGGAATTTTTTTTGTTTACTGATCATCAAGCATTACAGTATCTGAGTAGTCAAGGAAAATTAAATTAGAGGCATATGAAATGGGTAGAATTTTTGTAAAGTTATACCTTTGTTTTAAAGAATAGGAGTGTGAAGTCGAATAGGGTTGTAGATGCCTTAAGTAGGAGGCAAACATTATTGACATAGATGCAAATTGAAGTGGTTGGGTTCAATGAACTCAAGACATTGTATCCTGAAGATCCTGATTTTGTAAAAGCTTGGAAAGCTTGCAAGGAGCCTATTACAGTTGACAGGATGAAGTCACTAGATTTCATAATCCAGGATAGCATGTTGTTTAAGGGAAATCAATTATGTTTTAAAAGGAGTTCTATGAAGGAGAACCTAATAAAGGAGAAGCACAGTGGAGGAATGGTAGGACATTTTGGTCAGGATAAGACCATTGCCATTATCAGTGAGCATTATTATTGGTCTCAGTTATCATAGGATGTGAAGAAGTTTGTGCAGAGTTGTAGGGTATGTCAAATGTCTAAAGGAGTGAGCCAGAATACTGGGTTGTATTAGCCCTTACCTGTACTAGAGAGGTCATGGGAGGATATAAGTATAGACTTTGTTCTTGGTTTCCCAAGGACATAGAGAGGGAATGATTTAGTATTTGTGGTAGTTGATAGGTTTTCAAAGATGGCACATTTCATTCCATGCCAGAAGACCCATGATGTAGTCCACATTGCTAACTTGTTCTTCAGAGAAGTGGTGAGACTACATGGTTTGCCAAAGAGTATAGTCCCATATCGTGATACCAAGTTTGTGGGATACTTTTGGAGGACCTTGTGGAAAAAGTTGAAGATTGGGTTGAAGTTCAGTTCTGCACACCATCCACAAACTGATTGGTAGACTGAGGTTGTGAAAAGAGGTCTAGGTAACCTACTGAGATGCTTGGTAGGAGATAAAACTAAGGGATGGGACTTGATCTTACCCCAGGAAAAATTTTCTTACAACAATTCTATCAACAAAAGTACTGGTAGATCACCATTCTAGATTGTGTATGGAGGTAGTCCCAGGACCGCTCTAAAATTGAGGAAGATGGACCAAGAGAAGAAGACAAGTGCTGAAGTTGAAGACTTTGCAGAGCACATCAAGAATATACATGAGAAGGTAAGAGAACATATTGACAAGATGAATATGCAGTATAAGGCTAAGGAAGATCAAAAGAGGAGGTATAAGGAGTTTCAGGTTGGTGATGAAGTGATGGTCCACTTGAGGAAAGAAAGGTTTCCAATGGGAACCTATAACAAACTGAAGAAGAAGAAGTTCGGCCCCTGTAAAATTTTGAAGAGGCATGATTCAAGGAATGCATATGAGGTAGAGTTGCCGAATGGAGTCAAAATTTCCCATGTGCTCAATATTTCAAATTTGACCTAGAGTATCATGAAGGTAGCGTAGAGGAAGTACCAACAATGGAACAATGTGGAATTCCAGCACCTACTTCAGAGAAGGAGGAGATTGAAGAAATCCTTGATAGTCATGTGGGAAGGAGCACCAGAAACAGGCAGTATGAGGAATATCTAGTGAAGTGGAGAGGAAGGCCTATGGAAGATTCATCCTAGCTCTCCAAGGCAGAGGTTGACCACTTGGGTTTTCCTCAACCATCTGAGATGTGATGGGGTCACTTCTCAAATTACCCTGGGTGTTTGATGCAGGAGCATCCAGTCATGTGAGGGTAATCTTGTATCACCCAAAAAGATGCTTTCCATTTATGTTCCTTTTGTTTTCTTTTTGTAGATGTTTTTTCATTTTTGGATACCCTTTTCGTCGAATAAGAGTTTCCAACTTTCAGAACTGCATTTTTGCTTTTTCTGCTCAACTACTATTTTTAGCAGGTGTGAATTTTAAGGCGTGGGAAGACAAAAATTTATGGGAAGGTCATGACAGAAAAATAAGCACTTTGGAGAAAGAACCAGGTCAAGATCATTCACAGTTTGAAAGTTATTCAAGTTCCAGTTTCTGCTTTTTGCCTTGAAAAACTTTCTGAGTCCAGTTTGAGGCACTAAACGGTCTTGTACGGGCCCATAAATCATAAAAAATAGTGGAGCAGGTTACTAACATGTTCATCACTCTGAGATCTTTCCGACGGTGCAAACGGTTCGAAAAATAGAGTCCTGGATCAAAAGTTATGGCTTCGGGAAGTTGGTCAATTTTTGGAAAATTGCCAATTTTTAAATTAGGACTCAATGTTTGAATTTCAAATTGTAATTTTTGGTGCCTAACCACCAAAAATATTATCTCGAATATTTTTTTTGGCTCCAAACCGAAAAGGGTCTATTTATGGGCTCGTTTCTGATTTTTTGATAGCTTTTTAGGGGAAAAAATTTTGCATGCTGTGAAAAGGGGATTTTCTATAATTTTTGTAACTTCTGAAACTTCTGTAGCTTGCATGTATCACAGAGCTTGAGGATTTGGGATCCTTTGCATGTAATATTTCCATTATTGAATAATAATATATTTTTCTAGTTGTGTGCATTATTTTTTTTATCTCGGGTTTGCTCCCTCATCAATACTAATAACTGTAGTCTGCAATACATCTTCACACAATCAAACTCGAATGCAAGATAGAGAGGGTGGATGGAATCTTGTGCGAATATGATTTTGAAGTGAAGTTTATCCAGGGCAAAGAGAATGTGGTGGAAGATGCATTGAGTCGACACACGCATGAGATTTATGCTATAGATCTTGAGGTTGATTTGAGGAGTCAGATCCTCGTAGCTCTTCCTTTAGATAATTGGAATCAAGCGGTGAAATCTGAGATTGAGTCGGGCAGAGCACTTGAAGGAAAATTTGTTAGATACTTGATGGATTCTGATGGTGTTTTGCGCTATGCATGCCGAATGTATGTACCTCATGTAGAGGGTCTTCACACCCTAATCTTGACTGAAGCCCATCAGGCACCTTATTCGGCACACCCCGGAGTTAAGAAAATGTATGTGGATCTACACTCACTATATTTTTGGGCAGGATTGAAGTGTGATATCGCTGATTTTGTGGCTAGATGTCTAGAATGTCAGAGGGTTAAGGCTGCGCATCATCACTCGACAGGTTTCTTGTAGCCTCATCTTGTTCTAGAATGGAAGTGAGACATTATCTCTATGGATTTCATTGTCGGCTTGCCTATGTCTTCCAGGCGACACGACGCTATCATGGTCATTGTTGATAGGATGACCAAGGTAGCCCATTTCTCTCCTATCTGATCTTCCTATACTACTTCTATGGTGGCCAGGGTGTTCATGGAAGAAATTGTTTGATTGCATAGGATACCGTGAAGAATAATTTCTGATAGAGATCTAATATTCACATCCGTGTTATGGACATCTTTGTAGTGGTCCTTAGGGACTAAATTGAACTTTAGTTCTTCCTACCATCCTGAGAGAGATGGTTAGACTGAGAGAGTCAATCAGGTGCTTGAGGATATGCTCAAGATAGGCAGAAGAAGTACCTTGATGCACACAAGGTTGATCGATAGTTTGTAGTTGGAGATCGAGTGTTTCTTCGAGTTTGTCCATAGAAGATCCCTATTCATTATGGAAAGGATTCTAAGCTTGTGCCCGCTTTGTTGGGTCATTTGAGGTGTTAGAAAGAATTGGTCCTATTGCCTACCGCCTAGCCTTTCCACCTAGTTTGTCACGGATTCACGATGTTTTTCATGTTTCAGTCCTTAGACCATATTTTCCTAATGTTACTCACATACTTGATTGGTATGATCTATAGGTCGAGGACGAGCAACTAGCTCTCGAGCCTGTGGTTGTGTTGCAACATAGGAGACTCGCCCTCAAAGGTAGGGATATTGAGCAGGTGTGGGTCTAATGGGACCCCAATGATGAGACTTTAGCAACATGGGAGGATGCATGTGACAAGACAACATGACTAATTTAATAATGCATAAATAAATTAAAGGTGACTTAATTAATTAATCAAGTAAACAACCTATTACTCTAACACCACCCCTTAAGATGAACTTAGGGAGAAGCTAAAAAACTAAGGAAAAAATGCATGAAAGCAAAGATGGGTCCTGGCAACTAAGGCCGGATGAGGTACCCATGTACAAATGTAAAAGATCTCTCACAATAGCAGAAAAGGAAAAAACCTCGTGGAAAAAACTCCTCTCCAAAAGAGAGAAATATAAGTGAAGGTATAATAAGCCTCCAAACAAGAGTGAAGGACGAAGAAGCCTCCAATCAAGAAGAAATTTTCTTAGAAGGTAGGAATAAAGGATGTACATGGAAAAAACCACTGAAGCATGAAGAAGCTACAAACACTATCATAGAATGACTGTTGAAATGTTGAAAGAAGGAATGCAAAAGTGTCCATATGATAAGGGCTGCATCTAACCAAAATAAAGATTCCTAAGTTTAGCTTAAGCAAAATAAAGTAAAGGTGACTTAATTAATTAATCAAGTAAACAACCTATTACTCTAACACCACCCCTTAAGATGAACTTAGGGAGAAGCTAAAAAACTAAGGAAAAAATGCATGAAAGCAAAGATGGGTCCTGTCAACTAAGGCCGGATGAGGTATCCATGTACAAATGTAAAAGATCTCTCACAATAGGAGAAAAGGAAAAAACCTCATGGAAAAAACTCCTCTCCAAAAGAGAGAAATATAAGTGAAGGTATAATAAGCCTCCATACAAGAGTGAAGGACGAAGAAGCCTCCAATCAAGAAGAAATTGTCCTAGAAGGTAGGAATAAAGGATGTACATGGAAAACACCACTGAAGCATGAAGAAGCTGCAAACACTATCGTAGAATGACTGTTGAAATGTTGAAAGAAGGAATGCAAGAGTGTCCATATGATAAGGGCTGCTTCACATACTATAGGATTAAAAAAAGAAAAATTGAATTTCATGAAGTTTTGACCAAGTTAAGGTGGTCAGACATACACATTTTTTATATTTTAAAAAAATTTGTAATAAAAAATTCATAATTAATTATTTACTTGGAAAAAAATTACAAAAAAATATGCATCACATCGGGGCATGAGTCCTCTACTTATATATAAAATATTATAAAAAAATATTATCATTTTTTTGTGGTTAGGGTCGTCAGACAGACACCTACTTCTTATTTTTTTCCCCAAATTCTCCCAAGTAATTACTCACATTGGAAACAAATCTTCACCAAATATATATATTAAACAAAACCTAGTATTTGTGAAACTACATCCTAATTTTCTGAAAAGATTCTGGCCTTTGCATTTAAAATAAATATAGTCTCAATTTTTATGTTAGCTTAACTTTGATCTCATTAGTTGCCTAACTCTTTGATTTTTTAACTTTTGCCACTTAAGGGCCTATTTTTTCCATGATGATCCTACACATACCCTTTTACAAAATTGATACTTTTGTTATTGATTAAAGTATGAGACTTGATAATAATTCGTCAGAATCCTCATGGTTTGTAATATCTATGGGGGTAATACCATATCTACTCTCAAGAATATATCACATGCTCCTACAATAGCATCACACACTTTGGAGAGGAAAACACTTTTGTAAGGAATATGCCTCAACAAATTAACATGTAATTTTGACCAAATTTTCAATAGGATCTAATAATTTTGGTAAGATCATAATGTCTAACTCACTAATATCATTTCAACATCATCCAAAGTGTGATTCTATAGCCTTTAGACAAATTGTCATTGCAAGAATCAAGTTGGCATCCATGAAGCTTGTGACATGCCAAATCACATGCCAACTCATTGTGGATACATTTACAATAGTTGAAACACTCCCAACTACTAGAAGATGATAAACTAATTAAGAAATATTTTTCATGCCCCAATGAGATGGTTAAAATTTCTAGTACAACTTGTGAACTCTATGACATGAATCTTTGTAAACTATAAATACACGTCTATAACATAGTGTACACATCAATATGTTTAAATAGGAAAAATATAAATACACATACACCTTTCTTAAGGGTATCCATTGTACAAAATAAATATTTTCATACTTGACTCCAATTCAATTGGACCAATGTTGCTTTCAATTTTTCTATAGATCAAAGAACAAAACCATTCTACCAGCATTTGGCAAAAAGCCTTGTTTATATAATGATTAATTATATTTATCAATTCTTGCATCTAGTGAGTAAAAATGATTTTATTTTATCCAATCAAATTTTTTTTATTTATTTTATATAGTTTATCTAAAAAAATATTTCTCTTTTACAGAGTAAGATGCAAAGTTTATAATATTTTTTTAAGAAAAATTTGAATTATCATCAATCTAATTGATAGAAAACCTAGCCATAAGAAAAAAATTCTCTAAATACACATTTTTATTATTTATTGCATTCTTGTTTTATTTTAAACAAAATATTTAAACATTATTTTAAAAATATTTTATTAAATAGTAAAAGAATACTTCAAATTATATAACAACCTTAATAATTTCTTTAATTACTATTTTTATTATTCTATATTTTACTTTGATTTTTTAATAAGAATAAATATTATATATTAATATGTAACTTATGAAATACATTAAATTTCTTTATATTATATATTAAAATATATTTAAAATTTTAGGTTTTTTTTTCTATTTAAATCTAAAATTTGAAAAACATTATTAAATTTGAAATATATATAATTTTATTTACTAAATAGTATGACTATTAATATTTTTTTTATTAAAATTTTTTCATTAAATTTATTTTATTTAATAAATCAAAATAATCATGTATACAAGTATTTTATTAATTTTAAAACCTAGAACTAAAACATAAATCAAGATGTTTTAAAAAATTAAAAAATTCAATTTATTATTATATACCATATTTTGTATAATATTAATTATTAAAAATATTTTTATTGAATATTATATTTTTTATGTTAGATAGATTATATATTAAATATTGTTCATGTTTTTTTATATAAAATCTATATTTGAATTATATTTATTATTATTATATATCATGTTTTATATAATTTAAATGATTAAATAAAAAGTATAATATAATATCATTAATATATATGATAAATTTTTATGATTAATATTAAATATTTTATATATTATAAATTATTATGGACACTACTATTTAATTAACCTATAAAGTTTTTCCAACATTTGATGCAAAGAGAATAAAGTACGAAAGACGATTAAAAAACCAGGATGTGTCGTTCTCAAGAAAGTACAAAAGATGATTATTAAATTCTATGAATTTTGAAATTGCTTTCTATTCACTGTTATGATTTCTTATTTACCCTGAGATTTAATACATAATTAATATTATGCATTATCAATAATTTTTAAATACACGAAGGTTGATTTCAAGAACTCTCCTTGATTTAAGGTGGAGTTTTTATGTACACATTGAACGCCATTGTAAAATGTCTTGAGACATAAAAATAGTGTTTTAAATTAATACTAAAATTTCAACCAAATGTTTGAATAAAAACAAGATTCATTATTTAAAATAGAGATAAGCTAAATAATAGTTTTTTTTCAAAATTACATTTTCAAGAAAAATAAATTATTAAAATAATAAAAAAAAAAAATTTATTTAATAAATAAATTTGATAATTTTTTTTTTTTTTATATTATATATAGAGAGATCAAAAAAATATGTTCCAAGGAAGCACCGGGGAACGAAGAGTACAACTCAAGAGAGGTAAGGCCTCACATCAATAGCACAAAGAGTAACAGGAGCACAAAAAGATATATACAACACATAAGCAGCAAAAAGAGAAGCGGGTACAAGGCAGAGCAGCCACTAGCTTAAGATGTCTTCAATGTTATCAACCCAGGCCATCCACCCCATGGCACCTTCCATCCAGACGATGCGCTTTGTTTCCTGAATCTGGGCCAGCATGAGGATCTGCTCCTTGTTGATTTTCCTGTTGTTCTTCACTTCTTGGGTCAGAATTTTGCACGTTTTCTCAAATAGCTGCAGATTGTCCATAGTCTGCCTCCAAGCGTAGCCTCCTTGCATCTCGTATATGAAGAACGTGGCAAATCCATTCTTAAGGAACCTTTTAAGCTTCTCTTTTTCAATCAGCATAGTAGTGCGGACTTGCAAGAAAATTTTAAGATAAATGAGTTTCCGAAAAGACTCAGTAAGAATTCTGGGATTGTTCTGATATCTCTCTTCGTTTCTACATTTCCAGATTTGCCACAAAATAACAGAGGAGAGGATTTTCCAAAATAAATTAGAATCTTGTTTCAAACCAACAATATGACCGGTAATAATCTCAATGATGTTAAAAAATGAAGGATACATAATGCCAAACATATGCCATATCTCTTTAGCAAATATGCAGTCAAGAAGAATGTGTCTACCAGTTTCGGGTAACTTGCACATAGGACAATTATCAGTAACGAAGGAATCTTTTCTGATAGGGAGCCTATCAAGAATAACCAGCCAATTAAAACATTTGATCTTAGGTTCAATAGGCCCTTTCTAGAGATTTTCAAAAGAATTTTTCCAAGCACGGGTGTCAAAAGTAGAGTACCAAACCTTGTTAATATGATCTATAACGGCCTCAGAGTGACCGATAGTATTGTAAATATTTTTGGCTTTGATTTTGTTAAGAACGGTCCCATCCGGCCATTTAATGTTTAAAAATCTGTGAGAATCAATTTTACAAGAGGCCGGGAGATTCATGGTGGCCTTTTGGATCAAGTTGTAGGTTTTCTTCTGGGAGTCGGGAAGGTCAAACTTGTTAATGAGATCCTCCCAGCCAATTAATCTGTCATGCTCAAACAAGTCATCCAATTGGGAGATGCCTTTACTGTTCCATTGCCTAGCAGAGCAGCCCTGAGAGAGGGCGAGGGGCTTGCCAGAGTAGTTCAGGTTCCACCAAATGGACCTTTCACCGTAAAGATGGGTATCATCGTGGAAGGTCCTGTTAGTTATAAAACGTTTCACATAATTCCAAGCTTTCCGGATGGATCTAAAAACTGCAGATCCTTGCACATTCACGGGAAAGTCACCAAGGACAAGATCATTAAATGGAAGATTCTTCCAAGACTTGGCCTTCTTGGGGATACCCCTTTCAATATTATTTCTAACCAGGACCTTCCAGGGATCATCACCATCAAGAGAGTGAAAGATCCACTTGGCTTCCAGGGCAATCCCCTGGAGCCTAAGATCCCTTAGGCCAAGCCCCCCAAGGAGTTTGTTAGTATGACACCACTCCCATTTAACCGCGTGCATTTTGTTCTTTCCTTTCCCATCAGACCAAAGAAACTTCCTAATCTCTTTTTGAATTTCAAAGATTTGATAGTTACTGAACATCCAGGCTGAAGAGTAGTAAATATTATGCAATGACAGAATTTTTTGGCAAACCTGCACTCTGCTGGCCAGCGACAGGGCCCTATTATGCCATTTATTGAGCTTCTTTAAAATCTTGTCTTTGACCCAAAACCACATATCTTTGAGGGAGGGGTCGATGGAGAAGGGAATGCCAAGATATCTCACAATCTTGTTAGGGCCACCCCACTGAAAGTTATAATTCTTGAACCAGTTAGGTGGCTACTCAAGCCAACCAAGGTAGACAGACTTGAGGTGGGAAAGGCAAGTGCCCGAGATCTTGCAGAAAAGGTTGAGCTTATGATACAGGGTTTCGAAGTTGTCAGCCATAGCTTCAAGGAAGATCGCGGTGTCGTTAGCGAATTGGCAGTTAATAAGCTCATTGTTATTAGGAAGGGATATACCTTTAACAACCAGGGAGATAGAGTTGTATCTTAGAATGTAATACAGAGCTTTAGAAGCAATCACAAAAAGGGGAGGGGCCAAGGGGCAGCCCTGTCTGATGGATCTTCCAAGAGGAAAGGAATTAGATAGGGAGCCATTCACATCGACTTGCGTGAAGGCATCTTTGAGTAAAATTTTAACAGAATTGCAGAAAACACTAGGGAAACCAAACGCTTCGAGCATCATGGAGATGAAATTCCACTCCACTCTGTCATAAGCTTTCTCAAAGTCCAGGAGGAACATGAGAGAATCTTGTTTAGAAAGGTGAGCCCAATTCATGGCTTCCCAGCCGGTGATCAAATTTTCCAGAATATATCTCCCTTTAATAAATCCCGTTTGAGTAGGGCACACAAACTTGGGCAGGATATTTTTAATCCTAAGAGCCAGAATTTTGGCAAATATTTTATAGGAAACATTGAGGAGAGTGATAGGTCTCTAGTTCTTGATGAGCGCTTTGTCCCCATCCTTGGGGAGCAATTTGATAATTCCCCTGTTAATGGAAGTGCCCAGGGAGCCTCTAGCAATGGCCTCAGAATAGATATCCAGCAGGTCTTTGCAGATCCAATCGATATTGGCCTTGTAGAACTCGACAGGCAGACCGTCAGGGCCAGGGGCCTTGTCATTATTAAGCTCTTTAATGGCTTTTTCAATTTCTTCAAGAGAGATCTCTTTGGACATCTGATTGGCTTCTAAGGAGGAGATCCTATTAGGAATGAGGGAACGGATTTGGGCTCTCAAGAGGGCAGCATCCTCCGAATCCTCAGAGGTGAAGAGATTATGATAAAAATTGGCAAAGGCCTTTTTGATGTTATCCAGATCGTTAATTTCATGGTTATCAACAACAAGTCTTTTGATATTCTCATTAGACTGCTTTTGTTTGATGAGGTTGAAGAAGAATTTGGAGCCTCTGTCCCCACAATGAATCCAATGCGCACAGGATCTGACCATGGCGCCCTTGACCTTGACCTGTTGATGTTGTCTAAGGGCATCTTTAGCCTTCACAACTTGAGAGATGAGCTCACAATTAGTAGGATTGGCCTGAATATTGCATTCAGCAACCTGCAGCTCAGAGGAAAGCTTCTTTTCCACAAACCTAAAGTCTTTGGACCTTTTTTGCCCTATGGTCCTCAAGAGATTCTACCAGGCATGAATATTCAGGTTCCATCTGTCTAAGTGAGACATGGTAGGGAAACTTTTTATGTTTAAGATGTTAATGATACGGATGGCGCAAAGAGTGTCTTCATCTCTGAGTAGAGTAGTGTTGAGGAAAAATTTGGGATTGGGTCTTTCGCAAGGGTAAGGGGAGCTGTTGATCCTAACACAAGAAGAGATAGGGTGGTGGTCAGAGAGAGAGGTGGGGGTAACTAGGACCGAGCGGCCTGAATTATCAGGGAGAAAGGAGAAGAAGTTCTTGTTGGCATAGAAGCGGTCAAGCCTGGAGTAAATCCTATAGGGGCCCTGCTGGAAATTACACCAGGTATGCCATAATCCAGGGTAAGAATCCTTAGCGCCGGCTAAAGGATCAAACAAATGTTTGGAGCTTAACATCTTGTACCATTGCATTTTTTCAAAGTCTTTCCAGACAAACGGACGGCCACCAAGTTTATCTTCCTGAGACTCAATCATGTTGAAATCTCCCCCAACAAGCCAAGGGTTATTAGGGAGAGTAGCTAACCAGTTCCAGAGACACGCTCTCTCCTTGAAGTCATTCGGGGCATATACAGAACATATGCCAAATATAAGATTCTTGAAATTGAAAGTAACCCAAACTGCCCTGTTACAGGGGGAGGACCCATTACCAGTGATAAACTTGGCCCATTTCTTACTGATCAGAAGGGCAACGCCACCCCTGCCTCTAGGGTGGTTGGTGTAAAACTTATTAGCATCTTTCCACAGAAAGTCGAGATTGACATCCAGAGTGTACCCGGTGGCCTTAATTTCCTGCAACATATGGAAGTCCAAGGCTTTAAAGGTGTCAAGGAACCGCTTAATGATCCATTTTCTGTCAGAGGATTCAAGCCCCCAGATATTCCATGAAATGCAATTCATTGGGGAATATTTAAGGGGGGTACGCTGAGGTCAGAGGCGCCTGCCATGGAAGCCAACGCAGTGCCCTGAGAGTCACCCATTTTTTTCTTGGTGGGGTTCTTATTTTTGGAGCCTAAGTGTCTCCCCCTCCACTTAGCCATGGGAAGAGCATCTCTTAATTCATCATCATTCTCAGAATCGTCATGGGAAATATAATCCAATTCCACGAAATGTTTCTAAAGGAGAGAGGTCGAACCCTAGGAGGTATTATTGGCCGGGATGATTTCAAGCAAACAATTATCTCCAAGTTCACGGAACACTTTAGGAGGGAAGCTTAGGGAAGGGGGCGGGTCCGGACACCTAAAAAAATAGTCCATCATTGCCGAGCCTGAGGGGGTGGAGTTGGGTAGAGGTTCTTTAGGTGTGGTCTCAACAGAATTGACGGTGACAGGGGTAGACTAAGAGCAAAGGGCCTGAGATTCTTCTAATTCTGTAATGTTCTTCTTATTGGCCCTACACCTTCTCTTGTTAGACGTTGTAGCAACCGCAGTGAATCCGGTGTTAGGAGCACCAGCCATGGGAGGGAAGGGATCACCCGAGAGACCGGACGGGGGGGGGCATAAGCGGTGGATGGGATGAAGGATGTCAGAGGGGGGGCGGGTTTCACGGGCACCTCAGAAGGAGGGACATTCTCAAATGAAGATTCCGGGTTAGGGTTACCGACAGATGATGAATTACGGGGATTCGAGGTTTTGGCGGGTAGGAGTTTTTTCTTAATGATAGGGAAATCTCTCCTTAGATGCCTTTCCCTTCTGCACAGAAAGCACGCGTTCAGACCCCCTAAAATATCAATGGGGCACACAAATTTGTCATCCGTAATACAAATATTGATTTCAGGGGGGATTTCAAAACTGGGATTCAAAGAAATAAGAACCCTAGCGTCCATGTGAGGGACCAGTCTAACAGTGTCGTTCATATGGATGACCTTACCGAGAGGTTCTAGCAACTGCGGGAGAAAACGCCATAAGAAAGGCGGGATTTGTTTGATCACAATCCACCGCGGGGCCGAGAGTGCGAGGACTTCCTCATGAATGGCTTCAGGCGACCACGCAATGGCGTGGAATGAAGTATTTCCGGCGGTCCAGTATTTTTTTTTGAGAATTTCCATTTGGGTTTCATGGGTGGTAAAAAAAATAACAAACAACCCTTTCTGAATCTGTCTATAGAAGGAAATGTGGAAGCCAAGCTTCAGGTTCCAAAAGTTGTGAAACCAATCATCCATAAACTTTCTTGGCGGACATTTATCCATACCAACAGCAGAAAAAAAAAATAGAAGAACTTTTAAGTCTATTTTTCTCCTTACTAATTTCAGCTAGCATTTCGGGATTAGGAGAAACAGAGAGAGATGTGGGAGCAACCCCACAATCCTTACCTGTTTTTGTCAGTTTCATTAGGGCTCGATAGGGTAAATATCGCACCCACATCGATGGAGACACTAGCTTTCGCCACCGCCTCAGAGAAAGTTTTGGGTCTCGAATGCAGAGGGGAAGAATCGGGAATGTTTGGTCAAGAGTTGTCAGAAGCCATAAATGGTAGAGGAACCGCCGAAGGGGGGTTAGGGGGTATGGCCTCTGCCGAACGGCAGAGAGAAGAGGATGACGAAGTATTCATCATAAATGCTCATAAAAATCTTAATCTACACAGGAAAGAACACACCTAGTATGCCGCTTTAACCCGACTTTCGAGGAGCACGAAATTTCGCATCAGTGCCGAAAAAACTCCAATTTAAAGATTTTAGAATTCTTTCATTTTCTTTTTCATTTCAATTTGATAAAATTTTAATTATAATAATATTAAAAATTACTTTCATAAAATGTTTGTAATGATTATATATAATATAAAATGTATTAATTACACTCCTATATAAAATGGATGACTTACTTTTTGAAATCAATGATTGAGAACTAAAGAGAAGAGTTTTTATTTTAAAGAAAAGAAAAGAAGTTGATAAGATTGAAATGAAAAATAGAATTGTATTTTATTAATATTTTAATTTTAGTCATTTTTCTTAATTTTTCGAATATTTAACAATTTAAAAATAGACTTTTTGTTTTTTTTTTTGTTTTTAAAGAAAATTTGATAAGATTGAAATATAACAGTAGAATTATATTTTATTAATATTTCAGTTCCAATAAATTTAAAATAATTTTTAATTTTTAATTTAATTATTTGTTAACTTAATAAGTTTAAATTATTTATTATTAATATTTAAATTATTACTTTTATTAATCTTTATATTTTAATATATTTTGAATATTTATTTAATTTATATTGTTTTAGTTTTTAATTTATACTTAAGTTTTAAATTTATTTCAATTATTTATGCCTTTTATGAAATTACAAAAAAAATAATTATTAGAATTAATTTAGTTTATAATTAATTGTCTTACTAAAATTGTAATTATTCTACAATAGCTATATTTTGAATTTTTATTTTAATTTATATAACAAAATAAATTTAAAATTAAAAATTTAAATTAAAAATTAGGAAGAGAGAGAAACTAACTTTTGATAGTCATTTCATGCCAACAATCCAACAATAACACATGTCCCTAGGGAGCTATGCTTAAGGTAGCATGTGTCATTTTATTAAGGATATGATATTCATGTCTTTAAGATCTCTTCAATGTATCCATTGCACACTTAAGGAGGAAAATAGATAAAGAGAAAATAGAGAGGAAGAGAGAAGGGAGAGGGGGATAGAGATAAGATATAAATTATAGAGGCAAATAGAGAAAAAGAGAAAGAAAGGAAGAAAGATATGTATAGAGAGAGGTAGAGATAGGGAAATGGGAACAAAAACATAGCTCATTATATCTTTGTCTCCCTCTCTATCTCCCCTATTTCTCTCTATATTTGTCTACCCTACTATCTATCTTTCTTTCCCCCTCTCTCTTTTCCTCTCCCTACCTTTCTCCCTTACTCTATTTTTGTATGCCTCTTTGTCTCCCCCTCTCCCCCTCTTTCCCTCTTTATCTCTCTCTACCTCTCTCAATATGAATCTCTCTCTCTCTCTCTCTCTCTCTCTCTCTCTCTCTCGATATATTATTCATTTTTTAAAATATGTTTTAATTTTTTTTATAAATTTAAGAGTAAATTTTGAAATGCTCAAAAAATTCAAGAAAAAATGATATTAAGTTGATGTCAAGAAAAAATAGAAAATAATTTTATTTTTCCCTAGTTTTTTCCCATATAGAAACTTCAATATCTACTGGAGAAAATTAAAAAAATTGATGTATATTTGATGTAATAATGTTAAAAATCATACATATTTTTATCTAGATCATGAGAATAATTATCTATGAAGGGAAGACTGTAATTAAGACCTATCTTTCCTAATTAATAGAAAAATTACAAATACATAGTAAAAAAGAATTTAAAACAAAACATAAAATACTCAATCATTTTATGCCTCACCCCAATTCAATCAACTTATGTTGCTCTCCATTTGTCTATATATCAAACATCAACGAGTTGTCTTACCAACATTTGACAAAAACTTTGCAACCTAACCTTGTTTAATTTACTTAAATTTATGTTAAAAAAATCTCTTACAATATTATAAACAATCTATATTAGATATTTAAGAACAATATGTTAATGATAAGTCAAAAGTACACTCAATCTAAATACCCAAAACATACCTAATCATAAATTTAGTTTTTGTATTGATTGACTGAGTCATTAAACTTCGTAAAAAAAAATCATGGTTAAACTCTAATGACTAGGAGCTCCAATTTATTATAACTTAACTAAAAAGAAAAATTAGTTGTAACAATTATAGCTCTTTTTGAGTAAAATTGATCCTTTGTTTTGAAGAAGTTTCCATGTAGCATCCACATGATGTATTTTTATTAATGTGCTACCCACATAGGAGCGTAAAGTATATTTGCTTGATAGCACCAAGCAATATCACAAAAAAGTATTAATGGAACAATTTTCTTATAATCAAATTGTTTTTTTAAGTTATTTTTACTTATATTTATAATGTAAAGAATTATTTTTTTAAAAATGTTAATAAAAATTATAAGATGGAAAGTTCAAAATTCATATTATGCTCACAAATAAATTATTTAAAATTTTAATTAATTTTTTTTATAATTATTTTTAATATAATAAAATATTTTTAAAATAAATAAATATTTTTAAAATAAATAAATATTTATACAAATTATATTGAATATTTTAAATATATCATATTTATTCAAATTACATTAAATAGTTTAAATGAACACAATCAAATATCACCAAAATAAGAATTAAGAAAAATTATTAATTTATTAGTGATAAATAATTTATATAATCATCATTTTAAAAATATAGAAAATAATTTATGTGTGAGAAAAATATTTAAGATGACACGATAAATTAAAAATATGAAAAGGAATATAGGAACTCTTAATTTTATTTAAATAGAAAAGATATTATTATTAGATGATAACTTAAGATCTATAAAAACATCAATATATAAAATTAGGTGTTTAATGATTTTTAAATTGATTTATGATGGTACTTGTTTATGGGCTCCTCCATTCGATTGTGGATCCAAGACTAGATGTAAAATGGTATCCTCTAGATGAAGGTTGAGAAAAAATGAATTTTGATGGAGCACCTGAGGTAACCCAAGCTCGACAGGAGTCGGTTGTATAATAAGGGGTCATAAAGGAAACACTAAGGAAAGTTTATCTAAGTTCCTAGCAGAAGGAACTAATAACCTAGCAAAAATACAAGTAACTTGGCTATGGATTTAGCTTAGCATCCAATTAAACATCAAGAAATTGCACATTGAGGGGGAATTGAGGATCACGATCAACGCCATCCATCGAAAATCCACTCCAAATTGAAGCTCAAGAATGTTTTAAATTACTTGCCGAGGGACTTGGATTTTTTTGATGAGATGAAGGTTGAGAAAAATTGAATTTTTATGGAGCAACTCGAAGTAACCCAAGCCCGACAAGAGTAGGTTGCAAGGTGATCCCACAATAGTGGTTTACAATTTTTGGCCAAACTGGACATTGAAATTATTATTATTAACTAAATCTTCATATTCAGGCACCTATAGCGGCTAAACCATGAGGAATTTGAAGATGATGCAAAATAGAGTCTCATCAAATTTTGTCTATAGATTCTAAAAATATTTTTTTCAAAATTTTTGGAATCAAATTGCACTTCTTTTTCCATCTCCCATGAAAATTGGTTTTTTTCATAAAACAACATTTTTAAAAAGTGACGCACACCGTATAACACATAATTTTTTCTCCATGAAGGATAAAATTCTAATTCTTTTGAATTTAGATTTGTAACTCTGATATCTAATGCTTCCACTTGGTTAGATATTTTTTTATTGAATTTTTTTCTTTAATAAAATTTCAAAGTCAAACCAATTACAATTTAGACATAGCGCGACTGTATAACACTTAACTTTTTTTTATATATTAAAATTTAATTATTATTTTTTTGTTGGATCAAGAACTTCGATATGTAGTGCACTCATACTTTTCAAAAAAAATTGATAATCTACTATTTTTCCACATGTGTAGAACAAAGACCTTCATTTTCGATGAAAAACCTATGTTTAATAAAACTAAGAAAACAAATACATAATAAAACCAAAGCATATTAAAATTATATTCATTGGATAGCTCATTCTAAGGACTACCTAGTTCTAGTTGGGTTTGTGAAGATTCCTTCACTTTCATCCTCAACCCAAGCTTCGAAGCATAAAAATTTAGGTCTTTTTTGTGAACAAGGTCAAGAATTAGGGAAAAGGGGGGTTTGCTAGAACTAGGGGGGTTCTAGCGAACCCCCACGGGTTCGAGCAAAGTAGGGTTCATTCAAACCCCCTTCCCAAAAGGGGTTTTCATTTTTTTTTTGTCCATGCATGCAGTAAATGGGTTCACTCGAACCCTAGTTCGACTGAACCCTTTTTTGGTTTGTTCAAACCAATGAGTTCATTCGAACCCCCAAAATAATTTTTTTTGGCATGGGGTCAATTTTGACAAGTTTTCCTTCCTCATTCAAATCATAAACCACTTTTTTGGGTTTACCCTGCATAATAAGAAATCATGAAGGGAACACTAAGACAAATTTATCTAAGTTTATAGAGGAAGGAACTAACAACCTAAAAAAAATACAACTTGACTATGGATTCAACTTAGCATCTAATTAAACATCAAGAAATTGCACATTGAGGAGGACTCGATGAGCACAAGCAACACCATCCATCGAAAATCCACTACAAATTGAAGCTTGAGAATGTTTTGAATTACTTTTTGAGGGACTTGGATTTTTTTGATGAGATGAAGGTTGAGAAAAAAATAATTTTGATGGAGCAACCTGAGGTAACCCAGGCCCGACAGGAGTGGGTTGCATAATAAGAAATCATGAAGGGAACACAAAGACAAGTTTATCTAAGTTCCTAGAGAAAGGAACTAACTACCTAACAAAAATACAAGCAACTTGACTATGGATTCAAATTAGCATCAAATTAAACATCAAAGAATTGCACATCGAGGAGGACTCGATGATCATGATCAACACCATCCATCAAAAATAAACTCCAAATTAGAAGCTCAAGAATGTTTTGAATTACTTACTGAGGCAATTGGATTTTTTTAATGAGATTAAGGTAGAGAATAATTGAATTTTTATGGAGCAACCTGAAGTAACCCAGATCCAACAAGAGCAGGTTGCATAATAAGAAATCATGACGAGAACACTAAGACAAGTTTATATAAGTTCATAGAGGAAGGAACTAACCACCTAACAAAAATACAAGCAACTTGACTATGGATTCAGCTTAGCATCCAATTAAACATCAATAAATTGCACATTGAGGAGGACTCGATGATCAAGAACAACACCTGTAATGCCCCGTCATGCAAACCCCAAAGGAATAACTAAAAATGCCAAATAAAAATAAAAATTAGAACATAAGGAATGTAGTTAAGTATTCTAACATCACAATGTTCTAAGTTGCACAACTAAATCCCTTGGGGTACACGAGGTGACATTACCAAACTAACCCATAACAAAGATAATAGATTAAAAATTAAATATTCAATTATGTATCCATTCATTAATATATCACCATTTAAAAACATCCATTAATGATAACAAAATTTATAAGAGTAATCCATATAAAACCATACATGCAAATCACAAATAAATTAATCATGAAGATATTAAGTATATATATCTCCACAGATACAACATAACATTAATAGTAATTACAAATGGTAGTTCACGAATGATTACATGGTATTATAATACATTACATCAATCTGATAGTACATCTCAATGAACACATATACAAAATTACATCAAGGTCTTCCCAACACACGTGGGAGTGATACATCCATAAATGAATTACATCTATAGTACAAATATGCATCTAGTAACATATGAATCCTGGATCAACAACATCTACAAAACTCTACACTGAATGGTACAACTGCATCCAACAAAACCCAATGGGGTGCATGGCACATTCCAACCAACCACCCTCGTGCTAGGAGTAAACAAGGAAGGATCCCCGACCAAGCACATCCAAACAGTAACACAAGACTAACTCCAGAAAAGATAACATAATATCAAAAGACCACTCAAAAAACTAAACAATGATAAATCACCAAAACAACATAACAATAGGCCACTTCTAGAGGACATCGATAAAACAACTCAAATGGAATGCTAGAGGAGAGTGTCATCGCATGGCCTTACATGGATTATCCAAACAACCTATGACATGGTGTCACCTCCATCTATGGTTCTCTTGACAACCTATCTCAAGGTGCCACTCCATAGGGTTACTCATGCGGAATCATTAACCTCTCATGAGGACGAGGAAGTGATCATGCCAACCATGGCCTTCTCAGCCCACCTTTAGTCTACGATAGCACTAATAGGAAGACGAGGAATCCATAATTATCTTATTAATGTTTAATTACCCAATCCATAATTAATTACATAGCTTATCACTGATCACTCTAACTCTACGTGGGTTACCCTGACAACCCGTTTGTGCATCGGCCCCCACTTATAGCCACTCTCCCTAGACACCCAAAACAAAAAATCTAACACTAAGGAATTGTACCAACAAGAACACTGAACCAACAAATAGAACATCCACGAGGCAAAACCATCTTGCCAAAATCATATGAAACACATCCATAAAACAATACAATCCATGTGTACTCAAATCACAACTATAGCCAAATATAAGGACAAATATCAATTTACAAGATCAAATATAAACATCAGTATCCCCACCTCTGGAAGTCCCTCACAATAACTTAAGCTCCTATCGCAGGATAAACTAACTCTAGGATTTTCCCACAAGACATAAACCCAGAAAGAGAAAACCACAATAAATTTAAACAAACAATCTCGAGAGTACCCAGTTATATAAAATAGCGCCTTAAACCTCATTTCAATGCACAATAAATTTCATCAAATAAATAAATCAATAACTCGAGAATATTCGATTTAAATAAAAATACATAATTTATCTCTAATTTCCTCGATTACATTATAACATTGCAACTTGTAAAAATGATCTCCTTAATACAAAATCACAGCCTATAAAAGTCCTTTATATATATATAAATATATCTACATATATATGTTTTTTATGCATATATACATATATATATATATATATTAAATAAGACATATATTAAGATTTATGCATTTAACCCATCTTATAAAAACTAACAAAATAATTCACTATATATATTGCAGTATATAAATACACATATATTTATACACACACACACACCCACACACACACACACATAGTACGAATTAAAAGTGAATGAAACTAAATTTAACAAATTGAAGTTCCAAAAAAAAATGAAATTGCTATAATCCTTCTGCAACCCGTATGGTACTACAATCCCCACTGTGGGGAGGCCGCAGAACCCACAAGGCTGCGTACAACCACCACAAGGGTCAGGGGTGGTATGGCTCCAGCCGACCACTCCCTTCCCAATATAATTTTTTTTTTCTAAATTTCATTTCCAACAAACATGAAATTCAAAAAATATTTTTTTATAAATGAATTTTATTCAATGCGCAGGTCAAAACCCTGCATGCATACATCTAAATATTTTTTTAAATAAAAAGAGCAGAATATAATATATATATATATATATATACATGTAAATATAAATATAAATATATTTATTTCTATTTAAATATATATATAAGTTTATATATATATGTATTTATCAAGAGATTAAAAAAATAATATAATAATTTAGTTTTTTTTTAATCAAACTCATAATAAATCTGGCCATATAAATTCAACTCATAATAAAAATCATTTTCTTATCAAAACAATAACTTCACAACTAAATTTTATTCAAAATTTTCAGAAGGTTTCACTATAGTTTCCTACAGAAGATTCAAAGGTTTATTACAAACAAATTTCAATTACAGAACCCTCTTTCAAAACTAGAGAAATTGATTTTCAAACTTGACAGACAATATTTTGTTTACAGAACAATAAATCAAAAGAAATAATAAATTTAAAAGAACCTGGAGTCCTTCGTTCGAAGACGAATCCAACACAATAGCCTTCTTCCTTTCTCGAAAGTAAAATCCCCTCTGCAACTTGTTCTCAATTTCCTTCTTTCAGCTAACTTTTGAATCAATCTTTCTTCTTTTCTTACAGAACAATTTTCACCAAGAAGCACAAAAACCTATCTTTTTCTTTTTTTGACAAAAGCCAAAAACCATCGTGTGTAAAACTTCCTCACAATAAAATAAATAAAAATAAATAAAGCTCTTCTTTTTTCCTCAAAAATCCAAAACATTCATTGGTTCTTTTTCTTTTTTTTAAAAGCTCACACTTATCTCACAAATTTTATTAGAAATTCATTATTTTCAAATGATATTATCCTCACAAGATATTCTCTTCTGATTTTCTAATTTTAATATCTTGAAAAAGATAATATATAATTATCACCATCATTATTTATTTAAATTAATTACTTACACCTTTTAATTAATTAAATAAATTTTAATTTACAATATTTAAATTCCAAATTACAATTACTCACAATTAATCATATCCACAAAATATCATTAATTTATCCAATATAAAATAAAGATAAATTAAATGACAACTAACCATAATAAAATAAATAAACAACCACAAAACTAAGACAAGGACAAAGCCAAAACCATGACACAACAAGACTCACAACAAGGTGACGGACTTGGGATAAGGACACTTCCTTATCAACTCCCTTTTTTTCAACATTGTACCCATTGGGTTAATTTAATGCTCCCCCTACCCTACCGAAGCAGGTGGAATCGAGACTTTATTCCTACATACAAACAAACATCAAGTAACATGTAAATCTCCATTGTAGACACACTATGAAAAGAAATTGTGGGGTAGCAGGGCGCTTGTAAGCGAGTGATGCCACTTCGTCCTTTCACCAAGATTCACTAACAAACACATCAAAAAACATAGCAACATAGAATCACAACATCACCACATATATTATTAAGGTAAACCATAGCATAACCAACAATATAACCACCACATAATGTCTCATCGAACATCATAAGTAATGTCAAGTGCAGAAAAACAACCAAACTATGAATCCACACACAACTAAGTTGGTGAACTAATCACCATCGCAAACCAAGTATCAAACAAACACATAAGAGTATCAAAGAGTAACAACAACAAGAGGGGTATTACATCCTCCCCCCTTAGAACATGGCTTACTCCTAGAAGCTAGTAAATAAATATGGGTAAGCCTCTCTAATATGGGACACATCCTCCCATGTCGCCGAAGTCTCATAATTCGGGTCACACTAAACCCACACCTGATCAATATCTCTACCCCTAAGGGGAGTCTCTGATGCTGTAGCATGACCACAGGCTGAAGAGATAGCTTCCCATCCTTGACCTGTAGAGAATTCCAATCAAGTAAGTGAGTAACATCCAAAAAATATGGTCTAAGGACTGAAACATGAAAAACATCGTGAATCCGCGACAAACTAGCTAGGTGGCAAGGCTAGGCATTAGGCAACATGACCAATTCTTTCTAACACATTGAACGGCCCTACCAAGTGGGGTGCAACATTAGAACCCTTTCCATAATGAATAGGTCTCTTCTACGGACATACTCAAAGAAACACCCGATCACCAACTGCAAACTATTGATCAACTCTCTGTGCATCAACATACTTCTTTTGCCTATCCTGAGCTACTACAAGATGCTCTCATATGCGAACTACCTGTTGTTCCATATCTCAAAGCATTTCAGGTCCAAGGAGAACCCTATCCTCTAATTGTTCCCATCTCAAAGGGGTATGACAAGCATGACCATATAAAGCTTGAAAAGGAGCCATGTCGATTGAACTATGGTAACCATTGTTATAGGAAAACTCGACTAAGTCCAGATAATCTTCCCAACATTATTGTTGGTCCATGACATACATGCGAAGCATATCCTCAAGCACCTGATTGACTCTCTCAGTCTAAACATCTATCTTAGGATGGTAGGTAGAACTAAAGTTCAATTGAGTCCCTAAGGACCCCTGTAAAGATGTTCGTAACGTGGATGTGAATAATGAATCTCTATCAGAAATGATTCTTTATGGTATCCCATACAATCAGACAATGTCTTCCATGAACACCTTGGCCACCACAGAAGCAGTATAGGAAGATTGGATAGGAGAGAAATGGGCTACCTTGGTCATTCTATCCACAGTGACCATGATACAGTGACCATGATAGCATCGTGCCGCCTGGAAGACATAGGCAAGCTGATAATGTAATCCATAGAGATAATGTTCCACTTCCATTCTAGAACAAGATGAGGCTGCAAAAAACCTCCTGGATGGTGATGCTCAGCCTTAACCCTTTGACATTTTAGACATCTTACCACAAAATTGGCGATATCACGCTTCAATCCTACCCAAAAATATAGTGAGCGCAGATCTACATACATTTTCTTAACTCTAGGATGTGCTGAATAAGGTGCCCGATGTGCTTCAGTCAAGATTAGGGTGCGAAGACCCCTTGCAGTAGGTACATAAATTCGACCTGCATAGCACAAGACACCATCAGAATCCAATAAGTATCTAGCAAATTTTCCTTCCAGAGTTCTACCCGACACGATTTTAGATTTCACCTCTTGATACCAATTGTCTGAGGAGAAAGCAGTGAGGATCTGACTCCTCAAATCAACATCGAGAGCCACTACAGAAATCTCATGTCTACGTCATCTCACAGCATTAGCGACCACATTCTCTTTGCCTTGAATATACTTCACTTCAAAATCATATTCGCATAAGAATTCCATCCACCTTCTTTGTCTTGCATGCAGGTTCGATTGTGTAAAGATGTATTGCAGACTACAATGGTCTGTATGCAACTCGAACTGATTCCCTAGAAGGAAATGTCTCCATCTAACCGGAGTGTGAACCATAGCGGCCAACTCAAGATCATGTGTGGGGTAGTTTAGTTCATGATCCTTAAGTTTCTGGGATTCGTACACAATCACTCACCCTTCTTGAATCAAAATGATTCCTAAACCTTCCAACGAAGCATCTGTACATACAACAAACTCCCCCATAGGATCTAGTACTACCGAAATTGGTGCACTGGTCAGCTTTTCCTTAAGATTTTGGAATGCTAACTAACATTGATTTGACCAAAGAAATTTCTTTCACTTCCTCTGGAGAGAGGTGAGAGGATGTGCAATCCATGTAAAGCCTTGGACGAACCGCCGATAATAGCCTGCAAGTCCCATGAAACTATGAATTTTTGAGACATTTGTGGGTGCTGGCCAATCCACAATGGCCTAAATCTTTGCAAGATCCACGTAAATTTCCTCACCTAAAATGACATGACCCAAATATTGAACTTCAATCTTATAGAATTCACACTTTGCCAGGTGGCATATAACTGGTTATCCCTTAAGCACTATAGCACCTGTCTTAGATGTTCCTCATGTTCCTCCATAGATTTGGAATAAATCAAAATGTCTTCAAGAAACAGAAGGAAAAATCTATCCAAATACATTCGAAACAACCCATTCATTAAGCTCATGAAGATTGAAGGTGCATTTTTCAACCCAAATGGCATCACAGTGAACTCATAATGTCTGTATCGAGTGATAAATGTTGTTTTATGAATATCTGGTTCCACAATCTGCAACTGATGATACCCTGATTTGAGATCAATCTTAGAAAATATCTTCGCTCCTTATATCTAATAAAAAAATCAATCAATTTTGGGTAGGGGATATCGGTTCTTCACCGTAACTTTGTTCAACTGCCTGTAATGAATACACAGACAGAGAGAACAATCCTTCCTCTTTATGAAAATTATGAGTGCTCCCCAAGGGGAAACACTTGGGTGAATAAACCCCTTAGCCAATAGCTCCTCCAATCGCAGACGAAGTTCCTAAAGCTCCTGTGTTGTCATCTAGTATGGAGCTCGAGATATAGGCTTAGCTCTAGGTACTAGATCAATCCTAAAATCTACATCCTGCTTTGGTAGCATACCAGGTATCTGGCTCAGAAAAACATCAAAAAACCCCTTAAGGAGTGGGTAATCATCCAATGACACCCCTCGACTATCCTCAGAAACAAGATCACTCACTACAACTACAAAAAGTTGACAACCTTGCCAAAAAAACCTCTTAAGTTGCATGGCAGAGATCATTCGCCATGAAATGGGCCTTTGAATACCCATGATCTCCACCTCCTTTCCAGAATCATCGATGCACTGCATTGCTTTACAACGAGAGTCTATCATAGCATGGTGTGCGCTCAACCAATCCATTCCCAAGACTACATCATACAAGCCAAGTGGTAGGATCTGAAGGTCCACCTTAGCTTTCAATGCCCCTATATCTAGACTACAACCCTGAACAAACTTCTCTACTACAACCTTTCACCCTAAGGAAAATTCAACCTACCATTTTACGCCTTGCCTCGATGCCACCAATCTACATCGCTCTACTACTGAAGGAGATATAAAAGATTCAGATGCACCAAAATCAAAGAGTATGGAAATACTAGTGTCATGCAACACACTGATGTCTTGATCATAGTGCCCTGATATTCTGCTTGACAATTGTCCACTACTAGAAACACCTGAAGTTCTCTACCCACATCGCCCAATGTCGGCTCAGAAGAAGCTGGTCTCTAGCTAAAACCTGACGTACTCCTTTGTGGACACTGTTTGGAAATATCTCCCTACTTCCCACATGAGAAATAGCCTATGCCTCACCCAAATCCTCTAACACCAGACAGTGCACTCGACTATTGAAAACTGCCTCGTGAAGGTGTCGACTGTGTGCTTTGTGCAGGCTGCACAAAATGATCTGGTCTATTACGCTTCCAACTTTGATTCTTCCTATTATGAGATCTATCTCCCTATTGAGACTATTGTTTGTTCTATTTGGGGTCTGACTCCTACTATTGCTGTTGATCACCCTTAGAGGGTGCCTAAAAATTCTTGGAAGACCCTACAGCTTGAGGCTGTCCACCTCTAGTACCAAAACCTGATGCTGCAACACTACCAATCTGACCTCCTCTGTGTCCTCCCAATGCCATTTCCAAATTTTCTTCTACTAGATGGGCCTTCTCAACCACTACCTCCATTGTCTTTGGCTCGAACACTCTAACTCCACCATTGATTTGGGCGTTTAAGCCCTGAACAAGATGTTGAACCAACATTCCCTCATCATGGTTGATTCCTGCATATTGCTTCAATTCATAGAATCGCCAATCATATTGTTCAACATACATCGAAATCTACCTAAGGTCATGAAACTCATCTACCCTACATTGCCTCTAATGATCTGAAAGGAAGTGAGCCCTGAACTTGTCCAAAAATAACTCCCATGTGACCATGTTGATATCCAAATGTAACTTTTTCTCTTCCAGCCGCTACCAAGTGGACGCGAAGCCTCTCAGATGCATGACTGTGCACTGAGCTTTGGTATTGCTACCATAGGGGTGCATCACAAAGCATCAATCCAAAACAATTTACCATGTTTCTGCTTCCATACCTCCTCCAGAACCATCAAATCTCTCATATGACAAGCTATCACTGCATCCTGATCAGTCGTTACTTCCCTTCATCTTGGCTACCTTTCCCTTTCTCTCCTGACCCACTGCTCCTCCTCTAGCCTAGGTCCCAATTGATCAAGAATCTCCCCCAGAAGGTGTTGCAACTGTCCATCTAAACCAGCTTGTTCTAGGTTCTGACCACCACCTGACAGATTGTGTTGAGGACTCTGTTGTTCCTCATGCTCTAAACCGTGGGAACTCGGTGGTGATGGACATTGGCAGTTGGCTCCACGGCCACCACCCCGGCCTCTTCCTCGGCCATGACCTCTACCTCGTAGCATGATCTTTCACAACAATTGAAGTTATGTAAGATCAAGAGTTAAGGCCAAGGTTTCCTAGAAGACACAAACTTCCCAAAGAACCCAACATTAGCAACCTTGGCTCTGATACCAAAGTTGTAATGCCCCGTCGAGCAAACCCCAAAGGAACAACTAACAACAAAACAGTTTTATTTTTTTTAGAACATAAGGAATGTACTTAAGTATTCCAACATAACAATGTTCTAATTTGCACAACTAAATCCCTTGGGGTACATGAGGTGACATTACCAAACTAAACCATAACAAAGATAATAGATTAAAAATTAAATATTCAATTACGTATCCATTCATTCACATATCACCATTTAAAAACATCCATTAATGATAACCACATTAATAAGAGTAATCCATATAAAATGATACATGCAAATCACAAATAAATTAATCATGAAGATATTAAGTATATATATTTCCATAGATACAACATAACATTAACAGTAATTACAAATGGTAGTTCATGAATGATTACATGGTATAATAATACATTACATCAGTCTAATAGTACATCTCAATGAACACATATACAAAATTACGTCAAGGTCTTCCCAACACACGTGGGAGTGATACATCCATAAATGAATTACATCTATAGTACAAATATACATCTAGTAACATATGAATCCTGGATCAAAAACATCTACAAAACTCTACAGTGAATGGTACAACTGCATCCAACATAACCCAATGGGATGCCTTCCACGTTCCACCCAACCACCCCCATGCTGGGAGTAAACAAAGAAGGATCCCTGAACAATCACATCCAAACAGTAACACAAGACTAACTCTAGACAAGATAACATAAAATAAAAAGACCACTCCAAAAACTAAACAACAATAAATCACTAAAACAACATAACAATAGACCACTTCCAGAGGACATTAATAAAACAACTCAAGTGGAATGCTAGAGGAGAGTGTCATCGCATGGCCTTACATGGATTATCCAGATGACCAATCACAAGGTGCTACCTCCATCTATGGTTCTCCTAATAGCCTATCTCAAGGCTCCGCTCCATACTGTTACTCATGTGGAATCATCAACCTCTAGTGAGGACAGCTCAATGATCATGCCAACCACGGCCTTCTCGGCCCACCTTTAGTCTATGATAGCACTAAAAGGTGGACGAGGCATCCATAATTATCTTATTAATGTTTAACTACCCAACCCCTAATTAATTACTTAGCTTATCATTGATTACTCTAACTCTACGTGGGTTACCTTGACAACCCCTTTGTGCATCAGCCCCCACTTAGAGCCACTCTCCTTAGACACCCAAAACATAACATGTTATAGTGGTAGAATCATTCGGTGAGACTGAAGCAAGGTCACAACGACCTAAACTATTCAACAAGATTCATGCTGCTAGTCGGCCAGACACAAAAGATGTCACACCGACTTGGCCCTTTCAAAGGTTTTAGCCCTTGGGATTGAGGCACATATTTCCAACAATCTCCCACTTGACGAAGATCACACAGGCACCTCTAGGGCACAACAAACCTACTGAAAATCATAGGCACTAAGACCCATTGAACTGGTACACCACCTGAACTTGTCTGTGCTTACTAGCTTCATCAATGCATCTGCAACATTCTCTAGAGTATCAACTTTTTTCCAAACTGACCTTTGCATCCTCCACCATATCGCATACAAAGTGGTACTGTACATCTATATGTTTCATCCTGGCATGGAAAGTAGGATTCTTTGCCAAACAAATTCCACTCTGACTATCACAAAAAATAGTTATTTGCCCTGCATCAAAACCAATGTTAGAATACAAATTTTTTAACCAAACTACTTCTTTACAAGCATCTGTAGTTGTCATGTATTCAACCTCTATAGTGGACAAAGTGGCTACAGCCTGCCGCTTACTCATCCAACTCACTAGACCACCATTCAACATGAAAGTATATCCACTGGTGGACCTTCTGTTGTCAATGTCCCCTGCCCAATCAGAAACCACATAGCCTCGAATACTAAGAGTCCTTTGTGATTCAACTAGGTTCCCATGATAACACAAAGCAAAATCTGAAGTGCCCTTCAAATATCTGAAAACTCTCTTTACAACATCCCAATGTGTCCTTCTAGGATTAGCCATAAACTGACTAAGAACTCCCACTGCTTGGGCAATGTCTGGCCTTGTATAGACCATTGCATACATAGGACTACCAACCACACTAGCATAGGGTATACTAGTCATGTTCTCCATCTCAATAGTAGATTTTGGATAGTCTTCAATAGATAGCTTCGTTCCCTACAGGACTGGAACAACTAGCTGCTTGCAATCATTCATGCAAAATCTCTCTAGAATAGTCTTGATATACTTACTCTGACTAAGCCAAAGTTTTCTACTATTCCTGTCCCTGGTTATCTCCATCCCTAGAATATGCCTTTCTGCACCAAGATCTTTCATTTCGAACTTAGCAGACAACTGAGACTTAAGATCATAATCATTAGCTTACTATTGCCTATGAATATGATATCATCAACATAGAGAGCAATAATAAGAACTTGATCACTTTCAGCTTTATAATAGACACAATGATCATATTTTGATCTCACAAATCCCAAAGACAATACAAAACGTATCAAATTTCTAGTACCACATTCTAGGTGACTGCTTTAACCCATATAGAGACTTTTTTAACTTGCAAACCGGTTTCTCTTTACTTTTTTCAACAAAGTGCTCAGGCTAGGACATATAGATTTTGTCTTCAAGATCACCATGAAGAAATGTTGTCTTCACATCCATTTGTTCGACCTCTAAGTCATACATTGCTACAAGTGACAAAAGAAATTTGATAGACGTCAGCTTAGCTACAGGGGAAAAAATCTCCCCATAATCAATTCCCTCTACCTGGGAATAACCCTTCGCAACCAATCTTGCCTTGTAATTTTCCACACTGCCATCCAGACCAATCTTCTTTTTAAGTACCCATTTGCAGCCCACAACTTTTTTGCCTTTAGGCAATGGCACCAAACTCCAGGTATCATTCTTTTCTAATGATGCCATTTATTCATTCATGGCTTCCAACCAAGAGTCTGAATCAGACATTCTAAATGTCTCCTTTATAGTCCTAGGCTCATCAGTGCTAGAAATTAAAGCATAGGAACAAGTAGAATCTATAAAAGAAAACCCATACCTATCAGGTTGCTTTCTTTCATGAGTAAACCTCCTCACTTGCTGAGGCTGAGGTTCTTCTTCTTCTTCAGAACTTTTAGAACTGCTTGAGCTCTCCTCAGTTTCAGGTACATTTTGAATTTTCAATTCCTTTTTCTCTTATGTAGGAGGAATTTCAACTAAATCCTTATTGTTTTCTGATTTTGTCTTTGACTGCAGATCCAAAGTAGAAGCCTTTAACTTACGAAAAATTACACTTCTGCTGTATACAACCTTCTCTGTATCAGGATTCCAAAGCTTGTATCCTTTTATGCCAGCACTATAGCCAATAAAAATACATTTGACAACCTTGTTCTCCAATTTAGATCTTTTCTCATATGGCACATGAGCATATGCCTCAGCCAAAAACACAAATATGTCTTAAAGAGGGTTTCTTACTAGACCACGTTTCCAAAGGTTTTTTCTTAACAAGAGAAAAATTTGGAGAACGATTAATCAAGTAACATGCGAGCAGCAGCCTCAGCCCAAAACTTCTCCTCCAAGCCAACACTACTCAGCATACTTCATGCTCTCTCCATCACTATCCTATTGAACCTTTCTACACCTCCATTTTGCTGTGGAGTATAAGGCATAGTCTTATGTCTTTTAATTCCATGGTCTTTACAATACCTCTCGAAATCATCAGAATAAAATTCACCGCCATTATCAGTCCTTAAGCATTTAATTTTCTTACCAGTCTGATTTTCAACAAGGTTCTTAAATTCCTTAAACCGACTGAACACTTCTGATTTACTTTTTAGAAAATATACAAATGCTCTTCTTGAATAATCATCAATAAATGACACATAGTATCTTGATTAGACAAAGAAGGAACATTCACTGGACCAAATACATCAGAATGAATATAATCTAGCAAACCAGAAGATTTATGAGGACTGGAATAAAATGAAACAACTGTGTTGTTTTCCATATATACAATGTTCACATAATTCAAATTCAAGGTTACAATCTTCAAGCCCCTCAACCAGGTTTTTTTTCTTCAAGGTTTTTAAACCTTTCTCTCCAATGTGGCCTAGCCTAGGATGCCAGAGCATAGTCTTTTCTATTGGAAGTTTAACTTCCATAGAGTTTACATAATTAGGAGCAATTTCCTCTTTACCTCCATGAGTAGCTTTCAGTGACTTTCCAGAGACATTGTTACATTGAAAAAAATTTGCATCCAGCTTGTACAAGGTACCAATATGAGCACCCCTTGCTAGTATCATTGAGCCTCTAGTCATCTTGCAACCATTTCTAGAGAACGTGACTTGCACTCTGGTATCATTCAGCTTACTGACAAATAATAGATTTCAAGCCAGACCTGGTATATGCATTACATCATTAATTCTCTTCACTCTTCCATGGCCAATATTCTCCAAAGTTGAATCACTTGCTAAGTACACCTTTCCACCATCGTATTCTTCATACTTCATAAACCAGTCTCTATGAGATGTCATGTGGAAAGATGCTCCAGAATCAATCAGCTAGACATCATTTGTTTCCTGCGTAGCCAAGGCTACAATGAAGGCATCTGCATCACTATGAGAAGAATCATTGTCAGAAGAATACTTCTTCTTCTTCTTCTTCTTCTTCTCCTCTTTACAATGCTTTCGGACATGACCAAGTTGCCCATAGTTCTAGCACTTCACCTTGGACTTCTTGCCAGGAGACTTTTATCTCCCCTCTTATTTTGATTTAGATTTCTTGTCCTTCTTCTTTCCTTTCTCTTTCGACCTTCCTCTAATATCAAGGGCCTCCATCTTGAAACTGGATGTTGTACTCCCAATAGCCATCACAAGATGATCACATGAATTTGGAAAAGAACACAATATCAACATACAATGATCCTCTTCATCAATCTTCTCACCAACAAATGTTAACTATGCAATCAACATGTTGAATGCGTTCAAATGATTAGCTACAGAACCTCCTTCCTGCATTCTCAAATTGTACAACTTCTTCCTCAAGAACAGTTTATTCACCAAGGAATTCCCCTGATAAATAGATGCAGTCTTTTCTTCATGCACATTGAGAAGAACGGAGTCTGCCAAACAAAGCCTTATCAGTCCCTTAGACTTTCTATCTGCAAGGTCCCAATCTTCTTGCTTCATTCCTGTAGGTTTAGTTCCAGACACAACAAGCCACAGATCACAATCCACTAAGAGATCCTCCATTTTGAGTTTCCACAACTCAAAATTGTTGCCATTGAACTTCTCTATTTCAATATTTCCTGACGTGCTTGCCATCTCAATCTGTAATTGGAAATTGACAAACTTTTACAAGACTCCCACTGAACAAAAATTGACACAAAAACCCCAACGTACCCACAAGGATAACACAACTGGTTAGGCTCTAATACCACTTGTAAGGAAAGCTAGATGCAGAAGCAACTCTCCTAACATCAAAACCTCAAGGAAGAATCCAGAGATACCTTTTAAATTTTATAATTACAATCCAATTAAGATGCACTACAAAGAGATTACTAAAACAGAGAAATAGACAAACACATATGAACACCAGATATATGTGGGAAAACCCTTATAGGAGAAAAACCCACCACACCAAGAGAAGTCACTTTGTATTATAGTAATAAAGATTACAAACAGAGTTCTGACTTATCTTTTTGATGTCAGTTTACAGTAGCATTCACCATGAACAAACTTTTTATAGAACATTGACATTACAATCTTCACATAATAGAATTCATTCACTAATCATACAATCACACAACAATTCTTCGATCCATCGAACCCATCACATTTTTCAATCCATGAGTATAACCATGTCGCCCTTGTCTATTGAGCTTCCTCTTAGTAACGGCTACAACATTCCAATTGCTAGCAGTTCCCATTCGACTTCTCTAATTTTCCAATGACTCACCATGTAGGATGGTCTTCTCTCGGTCAAATTGATCAACCTGTGTTGGCATGTCGGTGAGACACTAACTGTGTCTCCCCGATGCCAAAAGACTTAACTATCGATGTTGCCAAGAGTCATCCTTATCGCCAAGATGTTACATCGAGTCTAGAGAGCTATCACTCAGACTTTGCCATGTCACCAAGACCTCATACCGATGATCATCACATGTATCGCTATCACTAAGACTTACCACTATCGGTGAAACATCATATCGAAGCTTCAAATTCACACAAGCGTGAGTTTTCCATTTGGTGAGACAATCATCTTTCGCTGAGAGATCATACCGAGTCATTAAGGTTTATACTGAAATGTTCAACATTCGGCAAGACATACCACTATCGCTAAGACGTTATTCCAAGATCTTAAGTCATACCGAGCACAAAGCAATAGTTGGCAATACTTTTGTCCATTGCTAAGACTTCATACCGAAGTCTTTGTGTCACCGCGAAGACTCCAAGTGTATCCCCGTCGGTGAAACCTTCATCAGTCACTGAAACTTTATCCCGAGGCCTTTGGGTTACCCTGAGAGAATACTGTCGGTGAGACATTCCTATCAGTAATACTTCTTACCAAACACCCAAGACTTTCCATAAAGGTTCAACAAAGAATGCTATTGGCGAGAATATAGCTATCACAAGGACTTCACACCGAAGTAAGCCTTTCGGCCAAGGGTCTCCCTGATATACGATATGAATGGCCTTTCCGCTAGAGTTCTCTACTCAGTAGGAGGTCATACCGAACACAACATGTCATAGCGATAGAATCATTCGGTGAGACTGAAGCAAGGTCACAGTGACCTGAACTATTCAACAAGATTCAAGCTGCTAGTCGGTCGGACACAAAAGATGTCACAACAACTTGGCCCCTTCAGAGGTTTCAGCCTGTGGGATTGAGGCACATATTTCCAACATCTTCTAATTTTCTAATTTTAATATCTTGAAAGAGATAATATATAATTATCACCATCATTATTTATTTAAATTAATTACTTAAACCTTTTAATTAAATAAATAACTTTTAATTTACAATATTTAAATTCCAAATTACAATTACTCACAATTAATCATATCCACAAAATATCATTAATTTATCCCATATTAAATAAAGATAAATTAAAAGATAACTAACCATAATAAAATAAATAAACAACCACAAAACTAAGACAACTAACCTTGATTTTAGATCAATCTTAGAAAATATCTTCACTCCTTTTATTTGATCAAAAAGATCAATCAATTCTGGGTAGGGGATATCGGTTCTTCACCATAACTTTGTTCAATTGCCTGTAATGAATACACAGATGGAGATAATGCTCCTTCTTTATGAAAATTATAGTTGCTCCCCAAGGGGAAACACTTGGGTGAATAAGCCCCTTAGCCAACAACACCTCCAATTGTAGTCGGAGTTCCTAAAGCTCCTCCGTTGTCATCGGGTATAGAGCTCAAGATATAGGCTCAGCTAAAGGTACCAGATCAATCCTGAAATCTACATCCCACTTTGTTGGTATACCAGGTATCTCACTTGGAAAAACATCAAAAAACCCCTTATGGAGTGGGTAATCATCCAATGACACCCCTCAACTATCCTCAGAATCAAGATCACTCACTACAACTATAAAAAGCTGACAACCCTCCGAAAAAACTCTTAAGTTGTGTGGTAGAGATCATTCACAATGAAATGGGCCTTTGAATACCCATGATCTCCACCTCCTTTTCGGAATCATCGATGCACTGCACTGCTTTACGATGACAGTCTATCATGGCATGGTGTGCACTCAACCAATCCATTCCTAAGACTACATCATATGAGCCAAGTGGTAGGATCTGAAGGTCCACCTTAGTTGTCAATGCCCATATATCTAGACTACAACCCTGGACAAGCTTATCTACTACAACCTTTGACCGTGAGGCCAATTCAACCTGCAATTTTATGCCTTGGCTAGATGCCACCAATCTACATCGCTCTACTACTGAAGGAGATATAAAAGAGTCAGATGCACAAGAATCAAAGAGTATGAAATTACTAGTGTCATGCAACACACCTAATGTCTCAATCACAATGCCCTGATATTCTACTTGACAATTGTCCACTACTGCAAACACCTGATGTGCTCTACCCGCATTGCCCACTGTTGGCTCAGAAGCAACTGGTCTCTGGCTAAATCCTGAAGTACTCCTTTGTGGACACTATTTGGCAATATGTCCCTACTGCCCACATGAGAAACATCTTGTGCCTCCACCAAATCCTCTAACACGAGACACTACACTCGACTGTTGAAAACTGCCTCGTGAAGGTGCCAATTGTGTGCTTTGTGCAAGCAACACAAAACAATCTGGTCTATTACGCTGCCAACTTTGCTTCTTCCTGTTCTGAGATCTATCTACCTGCTGAGACTGTGGTTTGTTCTATTTTGACTGTGACTGCTACTACTGCTGTTGACCACCCTTAGAGGGTGCCTAAAAATTCTTGGAAGACCCTGCAACTTGAGGCTATCCACCTCTAGAACAAAAACCTTATGTAGCAACACTACCAATCTAAACTGGACTGTGTGTCCTCCCAATGCCATTTTTAAATTTTCTTCTACTAGATGGGCCTTCTCAACCACTACCTCCATTGTCTTCAACTCAAACACTCTAACTCCACCACTGATTTAGGCATTTAAGCCTCAAACAAAATGCTAAACCAACATTCCCTCATCATGGTTGATTCCTACATATTGCTTCGATTCATAGAATCGTCGCTCATATTGTTTAGTGAACATCGACATCTGCCTAAGGTCATGAAACTCATCTGCCCTGCGTTACCTCCAATGATCTGAAAGGAAGCGACCCCTGAACTTGTCCAAAAATAACTCCCATGTGACCATGTTGATATCCAAATGTAATTTTTTCTCCTCCAACTACCACCAAGTGGACGTTAAGCCTCTCAGATGCATGACTGCGCACCGAGCTTTCATATTGCTACCATAGGGGTGCATCGCGAAGCATCTATCCAAATCAATTAACCATGTTTCCACTTATAGACCTCCTCCAGATCCATCGAATGTAGGTGGGTGTGCTCTCATCAAATCTATCATATGACCAACTATCATTGCATCCTGATCTGTCATTACTTCCCTTCGTCTTGGCGAACTTTCCCTTTCTCTCTCGACCTGCTAGTCCTCCTCCGGCCTGGGTCCCAACTAATCATGAATCTCCCCCAGAAAGTGTTGCAACTATCCATCTAAACCAGGCTATTCTAGGTTCTGACCACCACCTGATGGATTATGTTGAGGACTTTGTCATTCCTCGTGCTCTGAACTGTGTGAACTCGGTGGTGATGGACTTTGGCAGTTGGCGCAACGGCCACCACCCCGGCCTCTTCCTCGGCCATGAACTCTACCTCGAGGCATGATCCTGCAAAATAATTAGAGTTATGTAAGATCAAGAGTTAACACAAAGGTTGCCTAACAGACACAAACTTCCCAAAGAACCCAGTGTTAGCAACCTTGGCTCTAATACAAAAGTTGTAATGCCTCGTCACGCAAACCCAAAAGGAACAACTAAAATTAAAACAATTTTTTTTTAGAACATGAAGAATGTACTTAAGTATTCCAACATAACAATGTTCTAAGTTGCACAACTAAATCCCTTGGGGTACATGAGGTAACATTATCAAACTAGCCCATAACAAAGATAATAGATTAAACATTAAATATTCAATTACGTATCCATTCATTCACATATCACCATTTAAAAACATCCATTAACGATAAGCACATTAATAAGAGTAATCCATATAAAACCATACATGCAAATCACAAATATATTAATCATAAAGATATTAAGTATATATATTTCCATAGATACAACATTACATTAACAATAATTACAAATGATAGTTCACGAATGATTACATGGTATGATAATACATTACATCAATCTGATAGTACATCTCAATGAACACATATACAAAATTACATCAAGGTCTTCCCAACACACGTGGGAGTGATACATCCATAAATGAATTACATCTATAGTACAAATATACATCTGGTAACATATGAATCCTGGATCAACAACATCTACAAAACTCTACATTGAATGGTACAACTGCATCTAAGGGAACCTAATGGGGTGCGTGGCACATTCCACCCAACCACCCCTATGGTGGGAGTAAACAAGGAAGGATCCCTAACCAAGCACATCCAAACAGTAACACAAGACTAACTCTAGACAAGATAGCATAATATCAAAAGACCACTTAGAAAACTAAACAATGACAAATCACCAAAGCAACATAACAATAGAGCACTTCTAGAAGACTTCAATAAAACAACTCAAATGGAATGCTAGAGGAGAGTGTCGTCGCATGGCCTTACATGGATTATCCAACCAACCTATCACAAGGTGCCACCTCCATCTATGGTTCTCCTAATAGCCTATCTCAAGGCACCGCTCCATAGGGTTACTCATGCAGAATCGTTAACCTCTCGTGAGGATGAGGCAATGATCATGCCAACCACAGCCTTCTCGGCCCACCTTTAGTCTATGATAGCACTAACAGATAGACGAGGCATCCATAATTATCATAATAATGTTTAACTACCCAACCCCACATTAATTACTCAGCTTATCACTGATTACTCTAACTCTACGTGGGTTACCCTAACAACCCCTTCGTGTGCCGGCCCCCACTTAGAGCCACTCTCCCTAGACACCCAAAACATAAAATCTAACACCAAGGGATTGTACCAACAAGAACACTAAACCAACAAATGGAACATCTGCGAGGCAAAACCATCTCACCAAAATCATATGAAACACATCCATAAAACGGTACAATCCATGTGTACTCAAATCACAAGCATAGTTGAAACATAAGGACAAATATCAATTTACAAGATCAAATATAAACATCAGTATCCCCACCTCTGGAAGTCCCTAACAATAACTTAAGCTCCTATTGAAGGATAAACTAACTCTAGGGTTTTCCCACAAGACATAAACCCAAAAAGAGAAAACCATAATAAATTTAAATGAACAATCTTGAGAGTACCCCATTATATAAAACAATGCCTGAAACCTCATTTCAATACACAATAAATTTCATCAAATAAATAAATCAATAACTCGAGAATATTCGACTTAAATAAAAAAACATAATTTATCTTGAATTTCCTCGATTATATTATAACATTGAAACTTGTAAAAATTATCTCCTTAATGCAAAATTACAGCCTATCAAAGTCCTTTATATATATATATATATATATATATATATATATATATATATATATATTAAATAAGACATATATTAAGATTTATGCATTTAACCCATCTTATATAAACTAATAAAATAGTTCACTGTATATACTGTAGTATATAAATACACACATATATTTATATATATACACATAGAAATATATATATATATATTACAAATTAAAAGTGAATGAAATTAAATTTAATAAGCTGAAGTTCCAAAAAAAATGAAATTGCTATACTCCTTCTGCAGCCCGTATGGCACTGTGGTCCCCACTGTGGGGAGGCCACAACCCCTAGAGGGCTACGTATAGTAGCCATCGGCTGTTGTGCGTAGCCTGTGGTGGTTGCATACAACAACCATCGACTGTTGTGCACAGCCTATGGTGGATGCGTACAACCGCCATAGGGGTCAGGCGTGGTACGGCTTCGACCGACCACTCCCTTCCCAATATAAACTTTTTTTTAAAAATAAAATATTTTTTTTTTTAAATTTCATTTCCAACAAACACGAAATTCGAAAAATATTTTTTTATAAATAAATTTTATTCAATGCCCAGGTCAAAACCTTGCACGCATTCATCTAAATATTTTTTAAAATAAAAAGAACAGAACAATAAATATATATATATATATCAAGAGATTCAAAACTCATAATAAATTTGGGCATATAAATTCAACTCATAATAAAAATGATTTTCTTATCAAAACAATAATTTCACAACTAAATTTTATTGAAATTTTTTAGAAGGTTTCACTATAGTTTCCTATAGAAGATTCAAAGGTTTATTACAAACAAATTTCAATCACAGAACCCTCTTTCAAAAATAGAGAAATTGATTTTCAAACTTGACAGACAAGATTTTGTTTACAGAATAATAAATCAAAAGAAATAATAAATTTAAAAGAACCTGGAGTCCTTCGTTCAAAGACAAATCCAACACAATAGCCTTCTTCCTTTTTCAAATGTAAAATCCCCTCTGCAACTTCTTCTCAATTTCCTTCCTTCAGCTAACTTCTGAATTAATCATTTCTTCTTTTCTTACAGAACAATTTTCACCAAGAACCACAAAAACCTATCTTTTTTCTTTTTTTGACAAAAACCAAAACCCATCATGTGTAAAACTTCCTCATAATAAAATAAATAAAAATAAATAAAGCTCTTCTTCTTTTTTCCTCAAAAATCCAAAACATTCATTGGGTCTTTTTCTTGCTTTTAAAAGCTCACACTTATCTCACATATTTTATTAAAAATTCATTATTTTCACATGATATTATCCTCACAAGATATTCTCTTTTGATTTTCTAATTTTAATATCTTGAAAAATATAATATATAATTGGGTATGTGCAAGATCATCATGGAAAAAGTAAGCCCTTAAGTGGCAAAAAATTCAAAAAAACAGAGTTAGACAACTTGACGTAAAAATTTGAATAATTTATCTATATTATTTCAAAAATATGTAAGAATATAATCTGTAGTAAATTGAATGTAGTTTCTAAACTACTAGGTTTGTTTAAAAAGAAAAAATCTATTTGGTGATTTAATTTGAAATTTCAATACAATAGTACTTAAATTTCAAGGAAAAAATAAGAAGTAGGTGCTGAACCACCCTAACCACAATAAAATGATAATATTTTTTTATAAGATTTTAGATATAAGTAGAGGACTCATGTCCAATGTGATGCATATTTTTGTAATTTTTTCCAAGTAAATAATTAATTATGAATTTTTATTAAAAATTTTAGAAAATATAAAAGCTCGTATGTCTGACCACCTTAACTTGGTCAAAACTTCATGAAATTCAATTTTTTTTTAAAATCCTATTGTATGCGAAGCATAGAATGTGACGCATGTTTTGGATTCAAAAAATGTTATATTGTTTGAAAGCTATAGATGTTTTTCAATCAGCCTATCAATCATGAATTTAGTCGTAATTTGAATAGAAAATGAATAATAATTACTTATTAAATTCAAAGTGAAGCATATTTTATATTGGTGGAAAGTTGAGAATCTCCTTTAAAAACCCTTTTCGTTTCATCAATTTTGGGTAAAAGAAATTCGTCAGCCACATACCCATAATAGTACCACTTTTTGGCCCATCATGATCCTACACATACCTAATTATCACCATCATTATTTCTTTCAATTAATTAATTAAATAACTTTTAATTTACAATATTTAAATTCCAAATTACAATTACTCACAATTAATCATATCCACAAAATATCATTAATTTATCCCATATAAAATAAAGATGAATTAAATGACAACTAACCATAATAAAATAAATAAACAACCACAAAAATGAGACAAAGACAAATCCAAAACCATGACACAACAAGACTCAAAATGAGGTGACGGACTTGGGATGGGGACACTTATCAACTCCCTTTTTTTCAACATCGTACCCATTGGGTTAATTTAATGCTCACCATGTCCTATTGAAGCAGATGGAATTGAGACTTTATTCCTGCATACAAACAAAAGTCAAGTAATATGTAAATCTCCATTGTAGACACACCGTGAAAGGAAATCGCGGGGTAGCAGGGCACTCGCAAGCAAGTGATGCCACTCCGTCCTTTCACCAAGACTCACTAACAAACACATCATAAAACATAGCAACATAGAATCACAACATCACCACATATATTATTAAGGAAAACCATAGCATAACCAACAATATAACCACCACATAATATCTCATCGAACATCATAAGTAATGTCAAGTGCAGAAAAACAACCAAACTATGAATCCACACACAACTAAGTTGGTGAACTAATCACCATCGCAAACCAAGTATCAAACCAACACATAAGAGTATCAAAGAGTAACAACAACATGAGGGGTATTACAATGCCATCCATCAAAAATCCACTCCAAATTAGAAGCTCAAGAATGTTTTGAATTAGCACTAACTTATAGGAAGGGTGCCTCTTGGCCTTAATGACTGATGTGCCATTAATAGTGGTTCTAGAAAAGGATGGCATTAGAGTAAGGTGGTGGTGAATGTCCTTTATAACAAGGATGAAGGCCCTCTCCCCATATTTGTTGCAATGGAAACAACGATCTATTTGGGTGCTAAAGAAAGGAAAATGGCCTTCAAAGGTGTGGTGATGGACTATAGGTTGTAAGGAATCTTTAATGTTGTGGAGGTGGATGTGCTAGTGGCACTTAAGCGAGTTCTAGGTTTCAGATTCCTCCAATCCTCTTATTGTTTCCATGTCAACTTTGATTTAACATCCATGTTTATAGCATGGCTTCTACATGCCCACGAGGATAAAGATGCAGTTCGTTGGTTGATGAGGAAGTGGGTGAAGGAAAATTGGAGGGAAGGTATGGAGTATTACCTAGAGATGGCGGTGGTTGGCATAGGATTAAGACCTATGGGTGGAGTGTGGCCTGAGCTCGCTCTAGATTACAATGGCCCTTGGATCTCATTCCTAGTGCAGTGCGTAGGTGAAGATATGGAGGACCGCTTGGTGGAAGTTAATAGAGACATTTATCTATTAAAGGAGCTCTTAGGAGCCTTCATAGCTAGGGACCCAATGCCCTTGTTGACCTTGCCTGCTAGCTCCAGTGAAATGGTGGTGTCGACGGGTGATGAGGCCAAGGAAGAGTAGGTGGAAGTGAAAGAGGGGGTGCTTGGGGGTGGTTTTGTTGGTTTTCGACGTGTTGTGGATGAATGCTCTAGCTCTCCTCTATTTAGTGGCTACTATCTATGTTTACCATACTATTTCTAGTCCAACCCCATCAAGCCAAATTAATCTATCAAAAAAATGATTTGTGATGGTATATTAAAATAATAAATACATAAATGATGGGTACATAGTAATAAATAATAAACGAAGATAATAATATGAATATTGAACCATTCAACTTCTAAATTTATAATATTTATGATTTATATTAATTTTTCTTTTAAAAATTTGTAAAATAAAATAGTTTTAAAGAAGATTATTTGGGCGGACGAATGTCCCAATTATCACTAGAAAAGCCTTCAAGGGTTGGGGTTAGACCCCAAAATAGTCAAAATTTATGAATCAGAGTTGGCATGTCATGGTTTCTATCCAAGAAATGGAAAGGATGTGTTAAGATGGAATGCCTCCATGAATGGGATCTACAATGCAAAAGATGGCTACATAATTTTAGTTGGGGTAGATGCAAGATAGCCATGTCTGCCTATCAACCTATGTTGGAAATCTGAGTGCCTCCCAAAGGCTGGTCTTTTCTCTTGGGTTGCGATGCAAGGAAGGGTTCTTATGACTGATATGTTTGCATGATTGGGCTATGCTAGCCCATCAAGATGTGTGCTCTACAAACAAGCTGAGGAAATTGGGGATCACTTGTTCGTGAGATACCATTTACACAAAATTATTGGGAATGGTTGTGTGTGAAGCTACAATGGTAGACAAAATTTCCTGGCAACTTGTTAAGTCTACTTAGAAGTTGGTTGAAGCTAAACAGGAACACAATGTTTGGAGGGCTATGGATTTCTAGTCCTTCACTGGTTATTTGGGAACTATGGAAGGAGTAGAATAGGCATATTTTCCAAGAGAAGGCAATGTTACGTCAATCCATTTTAAACAAAATAGAGGCTAGTATTGTGTAAACCATCAATGCAAGGTTGGCTAAGAGGTAGGGTGGTCAAATGGTTTTCACTACTTGGGATGCAACAATACTAAGAAACTGGCATGGCCTCAAGATACCTTCTCACGTCGAGGAAGGGGGTTTAGTGACATAGCTTGAAAGAAGGAAGGTGATATGGAAGCCTCCTAAGGCTGGTTGGTACAAATTGAACTTTGATGGGGCCTCCTGGGAAAACCTAGGTGTATCTAGCATGGGGTCCATAGTTAGGGATTGACACTCCAAGATCGTTGGAAGACTAGCTTCACCTCTTCAAAATGGTAAAAACAATGCAACAAAGATGCAGATGTTGCTTTTGGGATTGAGATTCTATCAAGATACAAGGAGAAAACACATGGTAATCAAAGGGGATTCATCATTGGTCATTAACACCTTAAGGACCAGGCACATGGTGCATTGGAAACTGAGCACTAGCTTAGAGCTAGCATTGCAACTATTGGAAGGCTTTGAATTGGTCACCATCAATCACACATTGAGGGAGGGAAACAAGGAAGCGGATGAGCTGTCAAACTAGGGTGTAGATGGCATTACCCATAGAAGATTCATTCTTTGATTTGACTCTAGCACACTCAACAAGTGGGTGGAAGGGTGGGCAACTTCCCACATGGATTGTGGGAAGTCCAATCTAGGGGTGAGCTAGAGGGGTGGCCATGGATGACATGGGAGCTAAGTCAGCAAAGATCCTTTTGCATCTTTCACATTTCCCCTAGTTCATATCATTTTGTACTGGCAATAATTATGTATCAAACGACTCTGATACTGGTGTAGGATTTGGGTGATCGAAATAGTTGTGTCAGATCAATTTTGCTTAGTATTCAGAGTACCTATACCTCCAAATGATGACAATTCATGGTTTTTTGAGCCGTTTAGGGTGGCAAGTCAACATTCTATGATGTGATCACACAACAAGCATTTAAGACAGGAAAATTTCATTCTCCTGAAGGTGGTACTTTGGTTGCATCATTTTCCTCTCTCTTCAGCTTTGTTTGGTGTGGCATGTGGGAAAATGGTGGAGAGAACAAAGTTTATGATGCATATGTCATTCAATTCCCTAGTTAGCTTTAGTGTCGATACACCAATTCAATTGGGTTGCAAAGGGCATCAAAATGCATTCTTTGAGGTTACCAACCAGCACCTTAAGCGCATTCTTCTCAACATTGATTTGTTGACTATTGTTGCATTAAAGATGGTGCTCAGGTTGGGGCATTTGACACCGCATGAAACTTTTAGGGTAAATTCCCAAATAGCTTCAAGGTTCTTGGCCTTCCTTTTGGACCTGCATACGAACAAGGTGAAATACAAAACGTTGGTTTGCAAATTGTTTAAGAAGGTACTTTGGGAAGGTCTCGATGAGATCCTTAAGGTGGTGATTCCTAGGGTAGGGTTCCCATGGCCAAAAGATACAGAGCTGATCTCAAGAAATTAAGTGAAGTCGTCAAGATTTACCCATTTCTTTTGGACCTCAAAGGCATGGCCCTGGTTCAACACAAGATGACAGCAGCGATTCGAGCCAATTTTCGCAAAAAGGTTTTGTGGTTGGTGGTTGTTGACGACTTATAATGGGTGCCAGAATTTGTTGCTTTTGCTAAGGCTAACTTCATGTGAACCAAAGTGGCCCTCTAGTTTTTTGGTGTCCACAGACAATTGTCTCTTTGTGATTTCTCCAATGTGGTTCGTCCCTAGGCCAGTTTGTCTATAAAAGAATATGGTGCTTTCCCAGGTTTTGGTGTGTTAGTGTGGTTTTTTCTAGGCATTTAGGGTTGTTTGGTTTGGTGGGTAGGGTTTTTGTGTTCTTGAGTGGCTGTCAAGCCCTGATAATCATGAAAGTTCCTACTTTTTTGTAGATGCTTGTAATTTCTGATTCATATTGATCAATACTAATTCTCATTACAAAAACAAAAAAAAAAATAGTTTTAAAGAAGAATACTGTATGTGATAAATACATTTGTCTGGTATCATTTCAAAGCAAACCAATGCAAAATTCTGAGGAGCCATAACCTATCCCAACATTAAAAAAAAGTATTAGATATCTTAAAGTATATTTTAAATATTATAAAAAAAAGTATGAAAATTGTAGAAAAGTAATTTCTAAACATAATTACCTCAAATATTTTATCCTTGATATTTACACAAAAAATAACCCAAAAATAAGAGAATAAATTTATTATTCAAAAAATGGAGCTTCTTACATGCAGAGGATCTCAAATCCCCAAGTTCTACAACACATGCAAGTTACAGATAGCTACAGAATAACCCTTTCGCAATATACAAACTTGTACCCAAAAAGCTACCCAAAAATTAGAAACCCGCCCATAAATAGAGCTCCTCTTTAGTTTGGAGCCAAAACAACATTCAAATTTGAGTTTAGGCGGTTTGGCGCCGAAAAATTACAACTTGAAGTTCAAATTTCAAAAGAAAATTTGCAATTGTATCTTCTAGAAAGTGCGCCAACTTCCCGGGGCCATAACTTTTGATTCGGGACTCTGATTCGCGAACCGTTTGAACCATTGGAAAGGTCACGAAGTCCATAACACGCTCAAAATTGCTACGCCAATTTTGGAAAGTTTCAGGGCCATTTCGGGAACTCTAAGTGCCTCAAATCTAACTCAGAAGATTTTCAGGTGCAAATCTGGGAAACTAAAACTGCAATATCTTTCCACCCAGGAATAGAAAATAAAAACCGTAAATTGAGAATTTCATTATGACGAAAAGGGTATCCAAAAATGTAAAAACATATAAAAATGAGAAACTTGAAATTTAACTATTTTTGGGTGATGCAAGATTGCCCTTACACCACTGGATGTTCCTGCATCAGACCCAGGGTAATTTGAGAAGTGACCCTATCACGTCTTAGATGGTGGAGGAAAACCCAAATGGTCAACCTCTACCTTAGGAAACCAAGGATGAATCTTCAATAGGCCTTCCTTTCCATTTCACCAGATATTCTTCATACTACTTGTTCCTGGTACTCCTTCCCACACGACTATCTAGGATTTCTTCAATCTCCTCCTTTTGAAGTAGGAGCTGGAATCCCACACTGTTCCATCGTTGGTACTTCCTCACGCCACCTTAATCATACTCTGTCAAATCTGAAATGTTGAACACAGGGGAAATGTTGAATCCATCTGGCAACACTACCTCATATGCATTCCACTGAATCATGCCTCTTCAAAATTTTACAGGGACCAAACTTCTTCATCTTCAATTTGTTATATGTTCCCACTAGAAACCTTTATTTCCTCAAGTGGACCATCACTTCATCACCAATCTGAAACTCCTTATACCTCCTCTTCTGATTTTCCTTAGCCTTATACTGCATATTCATCTTGTTAATATATTATCTTACCTTCTCATTTATATCATTGATGTGTTCTGCAAAATCTTCGGCTTCAACACTTATTTTATTCTCTTGGTCCATCTTCCTCAATTCTGGAGCTGTTCCAGGGCTACCTCCATACACAATCTGGAATGGTGATCTACCAGTGCTTCTGTTGAAAGAATTGTTGTAAGAAAATTCTACCTGGCGTAAGATCAAGTCCCATCCCTTGGGTTTATCCCCTACAAAACATCTCAGTAGGTTACCCAGACTCCTGTTAACAACCTCTTTTTGCCCATTTGTTTGTGGATGTTGTGCAGAACTGAACTTCAACTCTATCTTCAGCTTCTTCCACAAGGTCCTCCAAAAGTACCCCACAAATTTGGTGTCACGATCTGAAACAATACTCTTTGGTAGACCATTTAGCCTCACCACCTCTTTGAAGAACAAGTCAGCAATGTGGACTGCATCATGGGTCTTCTGACATGGAATGAAATGTGCCATCTTCGAAAACCTATCAACCACCACAAAGACTGAATCATTCCCTCGTTGTGTCCTTGGAAAACCAAGAACAAAGTCCATACTTATATCCTCCCATGGCCTCTCTGGTACAAGTAAGGGCTAATATAAGCCTATATTCTGGCTCACTCCTTTAGCCATCTGACATACCCTGTATCTTTGTACAAACTTCTTCACATCCTGTGACAACTGAGGCCAATAATAATGCTCACTTATAATGGCAATTGTCTTATCCCGACCAAAATGTCCTGTCATTCCTCCACTATGCTTCTCCTTTATCAGGTTCTCCCTCATGGAACTCCTCGGGATACACAATTGACTTCCCTTAAATAACAGCCATCCTGGATTATGAAATCCAGCCACCTTGTCCTGTCCACTATAACAAGTTCCTTGCAAGCTTTCCAAGCCTCTACGAAATCAGGATCTTTTGCGTATAGTGTCTTAAGTTCATTAAACCCAACCACTTCAATCTACATCTTTGTCATCAATGTATGCCTCCTACTTAAGGCATCTGCAACCCTATTTGACTTCCCACTCCTATATTTCAAAACAAAGGTATAACTCTACAAAAACTCTACCCATTTCATATGCCTCTGATTTAATTTTCCCTGACTATTTAGGTACTGCAAGGCCTAATGATCAGTATATAGAACAAATTCCTTCGGCAACAAATAATGTCTCCATTTCTTTAATGCTTGAACTATTGCATAAAATTCCTGATCATATACATAATAGTTTCTCTTGGAATCATTTAAATTTTCACTGAAATAGGCAATGGGCTTACCTTCTTGGCTCAACATTACTCAAATGGCACAACCACTGGCATCACAATCCACCTGAAACACCTTGTTAAAATCTGGGAGGGCTAGAACAGGTTGCTCTATCACCTTCTGCTTCAACAGTTCAAAACTTTTTGCCGCTCCACTGCTCTACTTGAATTCTTTTCTATCCCCTCTCATTGTTTCAGTTAGGGGTCCACAAATACTACTGAAGTTTCTAATGAACTTTCTATGAAAACTAGCCAAACCATGGAAAGATCTCACCTCGGTAGCAATTCTTGGTGTAGGCCATTCCAGAATAGCCTTCACCTTTTCTAGGTCCATCTTGAGACCTTCTGTTGAGACAACAAACCCTAAGTACACTAACTCCCTCTTCACAAAACTGCACTTCTTCAGATTAATCAGCGGTTTCTCTTCTCTTAACTTTTCAAAGGCTCTCCGAATATGCATCAGATGCTCATCCAACGTCTTACTGAAAATAAAAATATCATCTAAATACACAATAACAAAACTTCCCAAAAATTCTTTTAGTACCTCATTCATGAGCCACATGAATGGGCTCAGTGCATTGGTTAGCCCAAAAGGCATGTCTAACTACTTGTACAGGCCCTCTTTGGTCTTGAAGGCAATCTTCCATTCATCTCCCTCTTGAATCTAGATCTGGTGATATCCACTCTTTAGATCAATCTTTGTGAAGTATTGAGCTCCACTCAAATAGTCCATCAGGTCATCCATCCTTGGCAGGGAAAATCTATACTTGATTGTTATTTTGTTTATGGCTCGGGAATTTGTACACATCCTCCACTCCCCATCCTTCTTTGGTGCTAGTACTGTAGGTACTGCACATGGACTCAAACTCTCCCATATCAAACTCTTTCTCAACAACTCTTGAACTTGTCTGTTCAATTCCTTATTTTCTGCTAGAGTCATTCTATGAGCTGCCTTATTTGGCAAACTAGCTCCAAGAATCATGTCAATCTGATGACTGATCTTCCTTATTGGTGGTAAACCCTTAGGTACATTATCAGAAACAATATCCTGAAACTCATCCAACATCCCAAAAACTTCTTTGGGAACCTTCTCACTATCCCCCTTACTCACTCTAGAAATCAATGCATAACACACACGCTCATGCTTCATACTTTCTAAAGAATTTCTTCCATCTACATAACAAATTCTAGCACTACTGCATACCTTTTCTTCGATCTCCTTCAGGGGTTTCAACTTGTAATAAACCCCATGCTTTGTCAAGGAATAAGTGTTTGCATGGCCATCATGTATAGCTTGCCTATCGAACTGCCACGGCCTCCCCAACAACATGTGACATGCATCCATGGGGATGATATCATAGAGTACCTCATCATGGTAGCTCTCGATCTTGAACTTTACTAGGCACTGCTCATTGACCAAAACTTTGTGGTCTTTCTGCAACCAGGCAATCTGATACGGATGCAGGTTCCTTTCCCTCTTCAGCTTCAACTTTGTAACCATCTCCTTTGACACCAGATTATCATTGCTCCCACCATCAATAATGACATCACAACATTTTTCTTCACACTTGCACCTTGTGCGAAATAGATTCTTCCTCTGTTCTGGTTCCTTTTCCTCAGTCACCAGGCCTTTCCTAATCACTAGGGCTTCTCCCCTTTTAGCATCATCTGAATGTTCAGATTGGGCCTCCTCATCTGCATGCCCAACCCTTCCACGACCTTCTGGCCTTTTGTCTACCCTTCCTTGGTGTTGTGGACATTCATAGGCTCGATGCCCTTCTTCACCACACTCAAAACACGTTCCTTTGAAACCACCTCTTCTAGATCCTTGTCCATATCTCCCTTTTCCTCTGCCTCTTTGATCACCATTGTTTTGATCACGAGGACGGTAGAAGTTGTCATTTCTTTGGCTTCGGCTAGTACCCACATCTTCACTTTTCTTTTCATCATCATTTCGTCTTCCTGAAGGTCTTCCTTTGCCCCTTCGGCTTTGACCTCCTTGTCCTTTTTTCTTGCCATAAAATCTTTTGTTCAGCTTCTCTTCCACCTTCAGAGCAAACTGATACACATCCTCAATGGTAGTCATTCTGACTAGGCTTAACTCCTCCTGAATGCTCGGTCATAACTCATTAAGATATTGAGCTACCTTATCCTTATTGGCCTCTGTGTGACCCGTTCTGATGATTATCTTGTGAAAATATTCAGTATATTCTTTCATAGATCTGCTTCCTTACTTCAACCCTTGCAATTTCTTCAACAAATCTAACTTGTAGTCCACTGGTATGAACTACTTCTTTAGTTTCTCTACCATGGGATCCCATCTGGTGATCTTGACTTTTCCTCTTCAATTTCTTTCGAACTACACCTCTTTCCACCAAATACTGGCATGGCCCTTCAGCTTCGTTTTCGCAAACTTAACCTGATCTGGGTCCTCTATTTACTCATACTCAAAATATTCTTCTAGCTCGTTGATCCAATCGATCAACTCTTCTGGGTTTAGACTTCTGAAATAACTGGGGACTTCTGCTCTGGGTCTTTTCTCAATCTTTGAAATGGCCCTTATTAGCCGCATTTGGTCTTGATCAATTGCTTCTTCTTCCTCTTCTACATTTGAACCTTCTTCCTCTCCTTCATCCTCACTTTCCTCCCTCGGGTTTAACCCTCTTCTCAACTGCTCTTGTAACGCGTCAATCTGTCTGCGGAGGGCTGCGAGTGCATCTCTTCCACCAACATTTATGCTACCTCGACTACCTCTAGCACCACCATGCCTACCAGGCATCACTCTTGGAGGCATCTTTCTTGACCTCGACCCACAACTATGGTTACGGTGTGAACTTCCCACGATCGGTGGTCTGTCCACAGCTCAAGAAAAACCAGCTCGATACCACTTGATGAGGGGCACAACAGAACCTGAGAAAATAACTCACAAACAAGAGAATAATTTTATTATTTAGAAAATGGAGCTTCTTACATGCAGAGGATCTCAAATCCCCAAGTTCTACAACACATGCAAGTTACAGATAGCTACAGAAAAACCCTTTCGCAATATGCGAACTTGTCCCCAAAAAGTTACCCAAAAATTATAAACCCGCCCATAAATAGAGCTCCTCTTTAGTTTGGAGCCAAAACAACATTCAAATTTGAGTTTAGGTGGTTTGGTACCAAAAAATTACAACTTGAATTTCAAATTTCAAAAGAAAATTTGCAATTGTATCTTCTAGAAAGTGCGCCAACTTCCCGGGGCCATAAGTTTTGATCTGAGACTCCGATTCGTGAACCGTTTGACCATTGGAAAGGTAACGAAGTCAACAACATGCTCAAAATGTGCTACGCTGATTTTGGAAAGTTTCAGGGCCGTTCCGGGAACTCTAAGTGCCTCAAATCTAACTTGGAAGATTTTCAGGTGCAAATCTAGGAAACTAAAACTGCAATATCTTTCCACCCAAGAATAGAAAATAAAAACCGTAAATTGGGAATTTCATTATGATGAAAAGGGTATCCAAAAATGTAAAAACATCTAAAAACTGAGAAACTTGAAAGTTAACTATTTTTGGGTACGCAAGATTGCCCTTACACCACTAAATGCTCCTGCATCAGGCTATAAGAAGATGGTTAATCTTTGTCACAAATCCAAAGAAAATGCTAACCACTTAACAATAGAACTTCTTAAAAGGTAAATAGAACTACTTAAAAGATACAAACTCTGCAACTTTCGGTCACTCCATGAAAATGAGAATTATGTTGTGTTTTTCCATGGTATTGCACATATAAATACCTCTTTATCACCCTCAATTATGAGGAGCTATAGATCTGATACATAAACAGTAAACAATATAGCACTTGCTTTTAGGCAATGTATTTATGAATTTCAAATATCACGTGGCTTTTATGGGGTAAAACTGACCACTATAACCTTAACAACTTGACAACGTGCAAAACAGTAGATGTATACGTTACCCAAGATTTAAGCAATCATTTACCACTTGGAAATAAGAGATTTATAGACACAGCATGCACCACAAATTTATAAAACCTTATCAAATATTTCTTAATATTTCCCACTAAATGACAAATGCTTATCTTGAAATAAGCAGCATTAAGCATTATTAGCAGAAGACCACCATTTTCCACTTTAAAACGAGAAGAATATCATGATTAGAACTCCGCCCATATGCCACAGCAATGGAGTTCGGCTAGTTTGTGTTGGATACAGATTTAAAAAATTGAAAGGGGAGAGGATCTATAAATCAAGCATGTTATAATAGTTATAAAGTTAAATATTTTTCATAATACATTATTAGTAGTTGTGACTTTAAAGTTATTAGTGTTGATAATGAGTATTAATAATTGAATAAGATTATTCTTTGTAACGTCCAATATTTTTAATAATACATTACTAGTAATTGTGACTTTAAATTTATTAGTGTTGATTATGAGTACTAATAATTGAATAAAATGTATTCTTTTGATATAAAAACAAGTCATGTGATGTCACATCAACAAAACAATAAAATATGACTTAGTACACAACTGTTTGTCTAACATTTTTGGGACCTTTTTGGACAGCTCAACATAAAACATGCTAATGTGACCATATTATATTTGATGATGTGGACTTGAACCCTTAGTTATAAGCACGAGACTTGCCAAGTAAGTTACCATAAAAAACTGTGAGTGATTTGAAATTGTTGCATAAGATTTTGAGAGGTGCAAAATTAGAGTGCTCAACTATTGGGCCCCTCCTTTATGTGGGTATGTTAGGAATATCAACATGAAATATATGTTTGAGTCTTTTCCATAATTGATTAATATAAAACTATTGATATTTTATGTAGAGAAATAAAGCAAATCTAGAAATATTAAACTAGTAGGCCAATTAAATGTAATTAATTGTTTAGAGAGTAAATTGAAAGTAAATAACTCTATTTTTGGGGTATATTTTTTAAAATGATAAAGAAGGGTAAGGTTGTTTAGTTATAGGTATAGCTTGGTAAATAACTTTGTGATCTAAAATTATTTGATTGACCAATACAATTTTATGCTATGACAGAGATATAAAATGCAAAATAATGAAGATAATTTAAAGAAGAATACTTTAACAATAGTAGGATGGAATTTGATAAGGGAAATGTGGTAGAAACATACCTTCAAACCCACAAGTTGAGGTCTCCAAAATATTCACTTAACGAACAACTTGCATACACAAGAACGAGAAAATGTTGGGGCTTCTCAACCAAGTGCACTCAAGGAAAATGGAGGAAGATGCTAGCTCGCAAGCTCTCTAAGACCAACGCTACCACAACAATGAAGAGGAGGAGCCAACAAAGCAGCAACTTGCAGATTCAATGGAGTGATGGTGCAGCTTGAAAGTGTGGGAGTTGATTAAGTTGAGAAGCCAAATTGTGTAGAAGATTGAAGAAGCTAGATAGAATGAAGAATAAGGTAACTTGAAGGGAAGAATGGAGGAAAAAGGGCCTTTTGAAGTCAATTTGAGGAGTAGGAAGCATTACACTTTGCATACAATATTGCCTCTACAGATTCTAGTGGCAATAATCTTGTCAAGATGACAACACACCACACAGACATCCACGTGTCACACAAATGGCCCAAACAGAATGTCCTCCACCAAAATGCAAAATAGTTGCCAAAGTGGATGGAAGGTGGAAGCGGATGTGGAAAATACATCATCGGGATCACATTTTCTAAGGTAAGGGATACAAAAACAAGGAATTTGCAAAGGGGTACAAATTCACACCATTACAATTGGTATTCTCTTTTCTCTTGCAAGGTGTTCAACAAGTGAGAGAATGTTATAAGAGATTACTCAACTTTGCATCATAATGTTAAGAAGATAAAATATAAATAAAATGAGTGCAAAACAAAAAAAATGTAATTTTTATGCTATAAGGGTTAATTTTGGCCATGAAAAATGTTGAATTAAGCATTAATTAAGGTAATCTAGTTATAACAAGATGGATATCTCTTGGATATTTAATTTAAAAAAGGCTAGTTTGACTTATGAAATCAAAATTTATGGTCTCCAAAAGGTAGACCCCTCAAATTAAAAATGTAGAAGCATCTGTGATGTAGAAGAGAGTTGTAAGAGGGAATTACACCTTTTGACTAACTTATGATGCATGTTATAACACATTATAAGACATATTTGGTTGGAGATAACAAAACCAAAATAACATGCCTAGGCTGGTGAGTGGGTTATGATGAGCTTATGATAGATGTGAGAAAAAAAAAAATTCGTTTATGGACTCATCTTGCTATTTGGGTGTTGGATTTTGATTATAGATTTTGATGTAATTTTGGGTCATGGTTTTGGCCTATGGTTTGTAGTTTCCATCTGTGGTTTCTTGGTTTGCTCATATTTATTTGAAATGGAGGTTTCAGAGATTTACAAGATTTCATTATGCTGTCAAAACCACTCTAGGATTATATATTGTTGTCACCTAAGAAGGCTTGGGCTTTCATTTATATGGGAACCTCTTAGGTTTTGTTGATAATAAAATTGGTTTTAATTTTGAAGGCTAGAAGTTTTATTCTTTATTTTCTTAGAATAAATACTATGTTATGGTGTTCATGTTATTTGAATATCTTTTCTTTTTTATAATTTTGATCATATTTTATACACACATCTCCCACATATATTACTTTAGGAATAATTTCTATTATGGGTCAATGCAAGAAGTTGGGTCCACTTTTTGGCAAAAAAGTGGAACTGTTTTTCTAGAAAATAAAAGCTTGTCATAGTTGGACTAAACATTTGAAGCACTTACACATAGAATCTTAAGAAAGTCTAGTAATATAAAATAGATTATTTTGAGTCTAATTTTCAAATATGTAATTTATTATAATACCCAAATGATACAAGTTCATTTTTAATAGGAATGTACAAAAACTGCTTTTTAAAAGTCACCTTTGGTCTATAACATACATGTGTATGACCAACATAATTTGATCTAAATAAAAGTATTTTTATAACTCCTTTTGTAGAAATATGTGTATTATAATAAAGTTTAATAAGGATAAAAAATAAATTGATTAGTTTAGCTCAAATTATGTTGGTTGTACACGAGGGGTTTTCAAAAATAACAATTAGAACTAATAAAATATATATATATATATATATATATCTTTTATTAGTTCTAATTGTTATTTTTGAAAACCCCTCGTGTACAACCAACATAATTTGAGCTAAACTAATCAATTTATTATTAATAATTTTAGTTATATAAACAATTGTGTGATGATTCATGACATATAATTATAAAAATTAAAAAAAAAATTATTAAAAAACTAAAACTTGAAATTTAAAGTTTACGAACCAATTTCCTCATAAAATAATTAATAAATAGAAAAACAAGTCCAATTATTAAAAAAACATATTTGAAAACTAGACATCATCATCTATAATGAGTTTCAATTTTGTCAAAATTTTCTTTAAAAAAGTCATCAACCATATTGCTAAAGTCAATTTTTCTCTTATTGTTTTAATGGCATTGTACTTGTAGGTCCAGGGCTAATGGGTGGGTTTCCAAGCCTAAAACAAAAGCAGATGAATGGGTTCCAAATTTCAAATTTTATTAAATACATACTTGCTTTAAAATGTACATCCATTTTAAAAACGAGTGGAAATATTATGTGATTAGAAATGGGTACCATTGTGAAAAATAGAACAAGTACCCATTTTGAAAAAAAAAATGGGTGTTCATTTTAGAATGAGTACACATTTTAAAAATTTAGATTTAGGAACTCGAGCCTAAATGGGTATTTATTTTTGTCAGAATTATTTTCAATCCCAAAAATTCTCATAGAAGCGGACCCAACTTTGTGCACTTATTGGGTCATGGATCTTAGACTTCTTTCATTTGATATCAAAGTTTGATCAATTCAAGTCCTAGGTGGAAAGGAAAAATATTTTTAAAATAATCTTGGTTTGAGTGGGAGCAAGTGGAGAGGAGATATTTGTTTTAGAGAAGATGAGAATAAAATTTAGAATAGACATGAAACATTTTAATAGCATGAATTTTGAGCTTTAGAAGCTTAAAATAGAGGAATTATTCATAGTTTAGAATTTGTAGGATGTGTCCTCCATGCCTATACTTATGTAGATATGTCGTTAAAATACTATATTCTGTTGGAAAGAAAGTTCAAAAGTATAACTAGACTTTGTTTTGGCTAATTTAGTGCTCTTGAATATTTTGGGAGAGCTCATTATTGAAATCCTTTAGACAATACATTGGGGAATGTATATGAGGCCAAATACCTAGTAAACAAGGTTTTTAATGGAGGAATTTGTACACTATGAGGATAGGTGAGGATGATTCTATTCTTAAGAACTTCAATATATCCAACATAATCATGAAAAAATTATAGTCAATTGGTGTGAAAATAGAAAATGAATATTGATGCATGACCTTGTTGTGGTGTTTTCTAGACTTGTGGGGCTATTAGGTCCCAAAATTGCTCTTCCAAATCCTAGAGATTTTTCCCACCTTCAAGGTTAGGGTTTATCTTCAAAAAGGTGAATTGAGTCTCATTAAGAAACTCATGATGGTTTATGGTTACATATGAGAGTGGGTAATATCTTCTACTCTTTGGGCTTAGATTACACTGAAGAAGGTATTCTTAGAGGTATGCCTAAATAGGCACTTAAATTAAACAAAATGGAAAAATTATATTACCTACAACAACCATACCCAAATATAAACTCAACCCCAATAACTATTAGGTCAAGTTAAGTTTAAGTGGCTACAATGACCTCTTTATAGATGATTAAAACACTTTGCACATGTATTTATAGATGACAACAGTTATTTTATCCCTTAGAATAATTTATTTTCAAACTCTTTTAATATTATTAGAGCATAAATATACTATAAATTATTCACTAATAATGCAACATTTCATTTCACATAAGATTTATTCTTGGTTGTAATTATACTAAATAATAAACAACAAAGTACCAATGTGTTTCTACTTCCTATACCACTTTTGAATGATTTTAACAATTTTAATGGGTGTGTGTTATCACGAAATCTAGTAGCGCTCGTTCCACGGATAACCCCCCTACGAAACTTGTCTATTTCCTAGGATTCGTGAAGTTCAAGCACGTAAAACAAGGTGATTTCCAAACTACCTTGAAATGTGTTCCAAAGACTCAAACATTCATTTTGAGCATCCCCCTATGTTCACCTCACGAAGACCTTCGAAACGAGCCCCTTCGCGAAGTCTCACTGTTCAAACTTAGTTAATTGTGAAAAATGCAGCTGCACTAAAAAAGTGTGCTTCTGCTCACAAGCCAAAAATTGGCTAAGTATGAAAAGTGCAGGGGTGCTGATTTTCAACGCCCCTAAATGAAAGTGTTTTTGGTTAAAAATGTAAGAGTGCTGAAAAAGTGCACTATTACACTTTTTATCCAGATTTAGTCATTTTCTTTCCTAGGCGTGTTTCTTCATGCGTTTTACATTTTTTGCTCATTGTGCCACTTTTTGTGTCTAAATTAATTGATCGATTTGAGTTAGGTTTTTGGGTTTCCCATTTACTTAAAAGTGTTTTATTGTTTCATTTTCATTGTTTAAAAATCTTCAAACTTCATTCCTTCATGCTGGGCAAAATCTTCTCAAGCTCCAAAACATGTTTTTGAGAAATCTGAAGTTCCTCTCAATCAAATTTCATGTTTTCTCTTGGTAAGTTGTTCTTCTTAATTTCTCTCCATTCTCCTTCATTATTTTGTGCATGTCTTAGAGATTTACATATGTGTTTTTGTTTATCTTTGTTTTCTTCTCACGTTTTTCTTGTCCCACGCATTTTCTTTATTTCGCCATGTCTTTGGAGTCTTGTTAATTCATGAGCACATTTTTTCCTCTTACCCTAATCACGTTTTGGAACATCATCACACAATTTCGCCATCCATTGTTTGTTTTAGTGTGGCTTTCTTCTTTAAACGTATTTTTCTCCTTTCGCTCATATTCCCACATTTTTATATCTTCTCACATTGTCCTTCTTGATGATTCAATACGAACAATGAAAGAAACTCACGTTTTGTGAGTAAAATAGCATGGTTTTTGTTCACTTGTAAAATGATGATGAAAGGAAAGTCAAATGCAATCCAATACAGGTCGCCAAATGTTGATTTCAAGCATTCCATACTTCAAAAATCCCAAGCGTTGTTTTCAAACATCTTTACACATTGCCTTTTTGTGTTCAAACCTAATGGTGTTGAAGTTTTTCATTACTAATACTTACTTGAAATTCCTTTCAGAAGAAAGTGTCATATCGCTAAAAAAGTGCGCTCTAGCATTTTGAAATTTAATCCAACACTGAAAAGTGCAGGAGCACTATTTTACAGCGCCCTTGCATCAAAGCCAGAATTCTTCAAAATGTAAGGGCACTAAAAAAGTGCGCCCTTACACTTTTCACAATTTTTCCCTGAAACACTTCAAACTTGTCAAGTTTCGTTCCGAACCTCATTCCTTCCATTTTGTGCATCATTTTTTGTGCCTTTTCATCCGCTCCACACTTGCTCATCATCGTTTCTCATTTTGCGTATTCCCATGCTATTTAACGACTAATGTTTGTTCTGGCTCGACACCTTGTAGTCTCTTTTCAAGACCTTCAAAGTTGATTGATCAAAGATTTAGTTACTCTTGATGACTACCAGTAAACCTCTGTCTTCTTCAAAAGCAAAAGGTAAAATGAAATATAAATAAGAAGGTGTCTATCCGTCGACTGTAGTGGTCCCCAAGGTGGAAGAAATAAAAGACACAGAGGTTAGCCAACAAGACTTGGTTGATTTTTCAAAGAAAACTGAGATGAAGCCTCTTCCTGACCCAATGAGAGAAATTGCACACAATAACCTACATTTGGTAGCTATGTTCCCTACTGCTGCACACAATACGAAATTTTTCCTTCAAGTGGAATCCCATTACATCAGGGAAAGAAAAAGTGTGATTGATTCTTTTGGGCAGAAGATTTTAAGACTTGACCCTAACTTCTTTGACATTGTGTTTAAGGTTCCTCAAATGGAGAGGTACATTGACATCTCTATACAAAAAGCACAAGAATTCTTTGACGCTGATCCCAACAAGGCTAAAACCCTAATAAATACTCAATGGTTGAAGAGGCCTAGACAATCTATTTCCAGATGGCCAAAGGGACTCCTGCGAAGTGATTTCAAAGATGACGTCAAAGATATGATCACATTTTTAAGCAGAGTAAAAGGCTTGCCTGAATCATCCACTTTTCATGATTATATGTATGAATACATCAGGATTATAATAAGCCAAAAGGTGCACATTGACTGGGGCAAACAAATCAGTTATGAAATACATGAGCAGCTAATCAATGTGCCTTCCACATTGAAATTCTATATGACTTCTTACCTGGTGTATGCAGCAGTTGTAATGAGACAATTTCCAGGTCTATCCACAAAAGGGAATCGGATGTTGTTACCTGTGTATAAATTCTTCTATCAACTAGAATTGAAGGAAAGCTTCCATCATTTCAGGAGGGTAATTGATGCTTTCTTCGCACCTTTTCTTTTCAATTTTGATCTAGCTCTCAAAAGGAGAAGGGTATTTGATGAGGCCTATAAGGCGATAAGTAAAGTTGGATGCTTATTTCTTCAATTCCTAATGTTTACTTATTTGAGAGTAGGGTGCTACACTGGCTTCCCTTACATGTTACCACATTATCCTTCAAATAAGTGGGTTCTCATGGAGATGTGCAGATAGCTGATTTTAGTTCATAAAGAACAAAGAAGTAACCACAAGCGTGGATTCAAGTTCCCATGACAATCAGCAGATATACTATCCCAACTGTATAGAAAGCCAAATCTGTCTATGCTAAGATGCAAATCATGACAATCAAGACCTATAGGTATAGGTTTGATTTTGATTACCAGGACGTCAGAAGGAAATTACAAAAAGGGTCATAATCACAAATACTATTTTGAAGACATCTGGGCTGATTGCAGAGATGAAGAAGCCATTCACAAAATGGATTATTGCAGGTTGACTATTCAGCAAATTAGAGACCTTTATATTGCTGACCTACCAGAGGATTTCATAGATCCTGGCGATATCATGAATGCTTTCTATGATGAACAAGAGGTTTCTAAAATGTCATTTCTTGCAATGCAATGGTCTAGGAAAGAAAGTACCAACATGAGAGAGAGATTGAAGCCAATCCTAGCCAACACTGCACAATGGTTACATAAGCATGGTTTTGAAATGAAAAGTTTCAGAGCAGATTCAAAAGGAGAAGAATCTGAAGTAGAAGCTCGCCGATAGCAAGGACTCTGCATGAAAAATAAATGATCGGTTGTTCCCACTTCTTCACGAAGAGGTCTCGAGATCAAGTTTACTGTTGTTAAGAAAGATACCTAGTTCATCCCAGAAGGAGAAACCATGGAATCCGATCCATCTCACTCTAAAGGTAAAACAGTTTTTCCAGAGGAGATAGATTATGATGAAGAAAGTACTTCCAGTGACCAATCTGCTGAAGATGAAGACTCAGCAGAAGTAGACTCTGATGCAGAAGAGGTTTTTGAAAGCAGGCAAGAGTCTAAAGAAGAATTTGAAGGTGATTCTGAAGGTGAACCAGAATCAGAGAGACAAGAGGGTGATCAATAGGAACCCAGGTGTGATCAAGAAAGAACTACGTCTCCACCTGAAAATGTAGTTGAATAAATTCCCAGAACGTCATCGCCTATGATTTCTAGTGTTCCTCATACCCCTCCAAATTCAAGAACTCCTCCACCTCCTATTCCCTCATCACCCATTCCTACCACATGCATTCCTGTAGTCGAGATATCCACTATTCCTATAGTATCAACCCCACTTGATACTCCCTTGGTGACAAGCATTCATACAGTGTATATATTGTCAAGTCCTCCATCATCCATTCATATCCTATCTCCACCAACGTATGATATCACTTCTGAAAATGAATTCAATCATTTCATGAATGAGTCACTATGTGATCAGCTCAATGTGTTTTCTACAGGAGCAATGATGACAAACACTTCTCGTATTGTCACAATACCCATGATAACTTCAGATGTGACAATAACTTCAGAAGTGACAATTGCAACTGAGTTGATAGTGAATCAGAAGTTCACACCTACTTCCTTCCCCCTTGGCTGATATCTCAAGTGTCGAAGCAGAAGAAGAAAATGATCTCTCCAAAGGAGCTCAACCTTGAAGAAATAGTCCCTCCAAAGGCTAAAGGGAAGAAAAAGGAAAAAGTATACTCAAGGCTGAACATTGACAAGACTGGCCACAAGTATGCGGAAATTGGCATACCACCACAAGAAGAAGGAGATTTCAATATGGAGGACTACACGGTAACAAAAGTCTAGCTTGGAAAGGTTACTAATGAAAGTGCAAAAGTAGATGCGCAAGTGACATTGGATATCTTGGCTGGAAGACTGGATAAAATGGAGCAAGCTCGCAATATGTACAAGTAAAGGGCAGAGCATTATGCCAATGTTGTAAAGAGACTTGCAAGATCTCCAACTAATGCACAATCGATGACTATGGTAAGTATTGAAGACCTAGCTGTCAATAAAGCTGAGAAGTTCGCCTCTAAAGGAAGAGTGTTGTATGATTTCATTGAGAAGATCGTAGAACACAGATCTCATATCATAATTGTTGCAGACGAGAAAACTACCTTGTTGGCCAAGCTCACCACAGAGCTTGATAGAGAAAAAAGTGTACTCTCCCAAGAGCGCAGAGATATGAAAAAATGTCTGTCGTCATGGTCATAGATGAAATAGCTAAAGCTCAGTAAATTGGTGGAATTCGGGGTAATTCCTAAAAAGGAAAAGTTCATTGAGGTAAGAGAATCCTTGAAACATCGAATTCAAGTAATTCAATCTCTTACAGAGGATCTCCACCAAGTGCAGGAAGATGTCGAAGGGCATCGTGTTATTCTTGAAAAAGGTATCAAGGAGTTACCAAGTCAACTTCTTGAGGAGAATCGTATCTTCCTGTCGGCCAAAGAAATATCCCAGATCTTCAAGGAAGCCATCATGAAGTTGATTGATAGTGTAGACTTTTCAGAAGCCTCTCTAAACGTCATTTGTGATACAAGGCTCGCATTGGATAACCTGAAAATGCATCTTGACAGGTGAAAGAAGGTTCACTCGTCTGCCATGAGATCGATCACGAGAATTCACACCATTGTGGATTACACCATTGGTCCAGATGAGAAGTTCGTGCAAGAGACTAGGAAGAAATAAGAAGACTTCCACACCCAAAGCAAGGAAACATGAAGAAGGTTCCTGATCTCCAATGTTAGACATTTCCAGTGCATCCCTTTATGCATCTTGTAAATATTTCCTGACATCTTATATGTCTTTTTGTAAATTGTAATTGCACCAAGTTCAAAGATGTAACCTTTTGAAAACAAATTACACTTTGACTTTGGTCCAAGTTAGGTGAGATCTCCTCAAATCACTCACCTAACTTTCCTTGATTTCCTCAATTAGATTCCTAATTTTTCTCTTCCCTCTTTCTATATAATGGGAGGGATTTCTATTGTAAATTTTATCCTTTAGTATTTTGCAATGAAGTGCTACCCTTTTTGAAGCATAATTGTGAAACTTTGTGTTCATACTTTGTGAATGAAGTTTGATCAATAAAGAAGAAGATTGCAAACTAGACTTTGTGTTGGATTTGATAATCTAATGAATTGATCTCATTTGGTGGTGATTAGCTTATGGAATCTGAAGGACTCTAAGTAATTCATGTAAACTTTGTGTTACATCCTTTATTTAGATTTTCATTTGTGTTTTTGATATTATGGTTGAATGATCTACAAGACTTTGTGCTTGTAATTATTCATGCTCTTTGAATACTTTGGTTAGATAATCTACAAGACTTTGCACTTGTAATTGTTCATGTTGTTCAAGGAATTGCTGTGTCTAAGAAGACTTTGTGTTTCTAACGTGACAAATGACACACTTTTCACAGATTCACCGTTGAAAAAGCTACGAAACAACTTTGTGCCTTCGTGAGCTTTCCCTTTTATTTTTACTAGTTTATTGTTAATCACTTCTGGTACCTCTACGCTTTGCTTTGACAAGATAGAGGTATTGGAATTACTGCTCGTTGTTAGTTTAGAGTTATTGTGAATTAAGAACTTCCAACAGTGAAGCATCGTAAACATCTTCTCTAAAAAAAGAGAGAAGGATGAATGTAACACACCCCCTCCACTTCATAAGTATTGTGTACATTTTGTAATTACTTTGTTTTTTTACTATCACTTTTGTCAGCAGTAAGAAGGGCGCCTCCCCTTTCCAAGAGGAGAGATTCACATCTCACATAGTTGTGGCTGAAGTCCTAGTTGTGTAATCTATCGAAAAGTTGATTACATAATTTTCACCCAATAGTGTGGATGATAAAAATTCCTACTAATTGATTCCTTATTGGGAAAAAAATTTATATCCAAAAATGACAAGAAAATAAATATAATAATAACAAATAGATTATGGAAAATAAATACTTCTACTTAACAATCCTTCTCTGAACTCATTGATATTCATCTATACAATAGGTAGGAGACCATTACATACACTAAATATGTAATAGATTTGAATGCTATAACATTTTCAAATATACATGTTATAGCTACACAACAATGTGCTGGAAGAAATTCTTTAAGAAGATGGCCTAGATCACACCCCTCACTCCAAAAAATAATCCAAAATATTAACAACCGGTCAAGGAGATAATTGTTTACATACTTATGCTATAGTGGCTACATCTATAAAACTTAGAGAAAAACTCTAATGGTGAACAAACTAACAAACATTAAAAACCTAGACTATTTTGTACTATGGCAAACAAAAACCTAAATAACCAACAATGAGTAAGTGAAAAAAGATGTACACAAAAAAGACGTTTCCTTTTTTTTCACCCAAAATGACCATTTGGTGAGCGCCAAATGGCTCAGATGATCAAGCCTAAGGCTTGGTACTTCCTAATGCAAGCCATTTGTATCTTACCAAATTTGAATGATGACTTTTGAGAATGCATTTTCTTGAACTCTTTTTTTTTTCTTTATCTTTGTCTTTCTTTGCTTGAACTAATTTTTAGATAGCCAAATTTCAATAATCAACATATCAAATTTCTGTAATTAGGAGGTTAAATTTCAATAATCAACAACTTGTATCATATTTCTCTCACACTTGTCATTTATCTCTTATGCTCTAGACCTCTCTCTCACTATCTCCATCCCTTTATCTATCTATCTCTCTCCTTTAAGCTCTCTCTCTCTCTCTCTCTCTCTCTCTCTCTTCCTTCCTCCCACCCACCTTCCCTCTATACCTCTCTCTCTCCCTCCATGCACCCTTCCCTCTCTCAATCTCTCCACCTTCATCCTTCCATCTCTACTCTCTATAACATCCCTCTATTACCTCTCTCTCTAACTTCTCCCTCCTGACCTCTTTCTCTCTTCTTCCCTATCTAATCTATCTATCTCAGCTCTATCTCTCTAACTTCTCTCTCCCAATCTCCCTCTCTCTCTCCCCCTCTTTCTCTGACTTTTTCCTTCTCTTTCTACTTCTCTCTATCTCACCATTCCCTCTCTCTCTCTCCATTTCTCCCACCCACATTCCCTCTCTACTTCTATCTATGTTGGGACACAAATATCTACTAAGAGGAGGGTGATGTTGGCATAATGATTTCATTGATTTCAAAGGGAAAACCAATGAAGGCCTTCATATCATTCAAATTAGAGGATCAAGTTTTGGAAGAGTTGGTGTAATATGATGGAGAGAAGAACATGTTTTCCAAATTCATAATATTTCTAAAAAAATTGCAAATTTATAATGAAATGTTGTCATGTTGTTGCAAAGGTTACTTCCAGATGTCAAAGAAGGAAACTAAGGCTTGATTCAATATGGGTTTTTTGAGAGCTTTCCATTGAAGTGATTTGTAAATCTTGATGATAAAAATGTGCTTAGAATTGTTTTATGTTTTCTCTTAGATAGCATTAGGGTTTAGTAGGTAAGACCATTTATTTTGTAGTCTGTTGAAATGAAAATTTAATGAGGTAACAGAGTCTTATGGGAAATTAAGGGGGACCTTTTGCGCTAAACTGAGTAACCTCCAGATTTTTAGAGAAGCCAACTTCTTCTGTAATGGGGTTTGGAAAGGGAAAAGGAAGCGAATATAATAAAGCAAAGTCTAACCTAAGGAAATGTTCCAAGATTTAATTATGGGCATGATAAATCATAGATTTAAGGGCCTAAATGGTGCTGTTGTGTTCCAAAATATTAGAGAGTTAAGATTATAGCACAAACAATTCATTTATTGACATAAAATAACATTGCATACATTCTTACTGCCAAGAAGAGTCATCAGACATGATCTAGGTAAGAAAACTTGCATCCAACATATATAGAAGTTCTCAAATGAAGTGTCAAGATAATATAAAAAACAATTCACAGTTTGATCAAATAGCATGAAAAACAGAAAGGCCGAACAATTGGCACAGTTTAAGAGTTTTGCAATTAAATAAAACAGTAATAAAGGTCTGGCATCTTTACTAAAATCAATCTGTTTTCCAAAATTTTGAACACTTTCTCATCAACAGAGAAAGTATATATAGCAGGGAAAACCTCCCACCACTTCAGAGAGCAATAACAGAAAAGATCCTGCAATCCCCTGCAATGATGCCATAAAAAGAATATTCTCCAAAGCCATTGCAAAAGAAATAACCAGGAACCAGGCATCTGGTCATTCCACGATGAAGTGCATCTTTTGCAATGATGGCAGTGGTCCTGGCTTGGCCTGATTAGACAAGTGTCATCCGTTGGTGTGAATGATTATGATGAGCAACAACCAATAGCATTATTTGGTTTATCCGGTTCGTTGCCTGCATAATAGTTCTGCTACTTAGGCACGTGGCATCCTTTCACTGCCCGCATAAATCTTTCTCCCATCACTGTAGAGGATTTGCAAAAATGCAACATGTGTCGAATGGGCCAAGTACCTTATCACAATGGAGGGAATGTTTATCAGCCGGGTGCAAAAGACGCATGGTAGCATTTCGTTGCCTGCAATTGCGATTTCATCTCTACGCTGAAGAATTTGTAAACATTCGACACTTAACAAGTGCATATGGTAGTCAACAATTGTGGGGTCTACCAGTACCTTTTAGGAACAAGGGCATCGTGACAGCATTTCACAGCTTGATGAGGCATCAAGGAAACAAGAAGCAAAAGCATCCCACAGCCGCGACACGTGGAAGCACAGCGAAGTTTCCTGGGATCTGAAGGGAATGTTGATACTCGATTTTGCGAAGAGTAGATGCGTGGAACGATAGATCAAAGCCTTGATAAAAGGTTGAGCAGACTTGGCGATGCATAGGCCGACGCATACAAAATAAACCCGAAGGAGAGCTAGTTAAATATCTATTAACAGCTTTTGGCGACTATCAGGGACGTTCCGACCAAGGAATGGAGAACCCAAATTTTCTTTGGTTCTACAGACCAAAGCCTTATCCATTGGGATAATGGAGTCAGATATTGGAAAGCACTACCTGCAAAGGTGACCATTCATCCTCAGACGACTTCACTATGTTGCGCAAATTCCCCTGTGCTCCACTTAGATCAATAGTTTCTCAAGTGAGGTAGCATATTGGGTAAATCGGCCCCTACTTGTATATGAAATAGCAGCTGTGAGAGCGGATGAATGAATCCCTCAATGTTAGTTGTCGTGGGATGGTAGCTAAACTCCCCAAAAGCCTCCGGGTTATTTTCCTTCTCCTTTATAATTTTTGTAATCTATGCAGTCATGGCAATAGAGCCATCCTCAAGGAATGGGGATGGCAGTCCCATCTTGCCTAGGTCAGAGAAACTTCCCCGTATGCTATCTAGTGTCTTACTCAGAATAGCCGCGGCGGCCTTAGTGCGCTAGAAGGCGAAGTGGCAATGGATGAATTTGTTTGTCGTTTGAGCAACAACATCTCGATCTTCAATACCCGTTCTGGCAAGGTTCTCATCAGAGACCGAGTATAGCTTGGTGAGCAGGTCTTTCACCTTAGGAACCCTCTCCAAGATGAACCGTGGGAACTGCTCAATCGTATCATGGGCCTCTTGGCTGAGTCTTGATGCTTTGGCAATGAATCAGAGGGTAGGTTGCAGTGTTAAGAAAAAGGCTTTAATTTTTTCCCAGTACGAAATGTACAATTCCCTAATCAATGGAATAATGTCTGGTTGTGTGGAGGGAGGTAGGAGTGAGCCTTTAAGAGAAGCAATTTTCACGTCTCTTAAAATAATGGCTTCAGCCAATTCTGCCCTTTTCCTTTTCTCAAATGCTAGCTGCTCCACAGAGTTGCTCATTTCTTTATTCCAATTCTTCTCAGCTCAAGAGTGATTTGCTAAGTGCTCTTCTAGAGAAGCCTTTGTCTCTTGGAGCTCTTCCTCTATTTGAGCCTTTAAATTCGGCCTCTTTCTCTTGAATTCTATGCTCATATTGAGTTTGTTGGCATTCCAACGCTTCATTTCCCTGTGCCATCTCTTGACTATACTCAAGGCGAAGCCGCCCCAGTTCTTCATTCTTCAGTTGCAGATTTTGCTCCGCCTCTTGGTTCTTGCTTTGTAGCTCTTTTATTATGCCAGGGACGGCAACCTTTTTGCAATTTCACCTTGAAGTTAGTTCCTCTCATCCTCAGCTTCTAGCGCCCTTTTAGTCATGTAAGAAATATCTACTTCTAAGGATTTTTCTTTCCTCTCCAAAAAACTAACCCTTTCCCTAGCTGCTTTGAGCTGCTCATCCTTCTTCTTTAGCTGGCGAACAGTTTTAAGGAAGTCAGAAGTGACCACCCATTGCGTTTCCTCCATGATTTCAACTTTGTCTTGTGAACAAGCTACCTTCATGTCAAGTCCTACCGCATATATCTTATAGTCTCCTAGTTTCGTTTCTCCCTGAGGCTTGCTTACCCTAGGGTACATGGTGGTGAACTTAAATTCTTGTCAGGCCTCATCATAAAGAGCTTGTACTCTTGGCTCAGTAGAAACACTATCATATTTTTCCTTGCATTTTCTCATTCTATTTGCGTGTGCCTCCTTTCCGCAATCTATCTGTGCTATGAATTTAGTTGGCGATGAAACAAGTCCACCTACGAAAGGAGCACCAGAAGGCAGGGCATAGGGATAGGTAATCTTCATAAGTGCGAGCATTTGTTTCTTCTAGAAAGTGACAGTTTGTGGAGAGAAGTGGGGCACATTCCATAGTTTGGTTTGAGAACCAATAGTAGGGCTAGTCATTTGTAATGATTGAATTGGGGAATCAGCCATAAGGCTCATTGGCTTGGACTGTGGAGGAGTTGTCAATGGGGTGTCGGCTTGTTACGATAGAAGAGGATCTGCAATCATAGCGGAAAAAGACTGGGCACTCACAGGAGGAATGCTTTTTGAAAGCGAGGCGAGAAAGGTTTGAGCAGTAGCGGTCGGTGTAAGGATCCATGGAGGTGTAAAGACAGGCGGAGTGGTCTGTGAAAAATGGGTGAAACCTATTGAATATGTCAGACTAAAAGTAGAAGGCAGAGGGCCAGTACTTATGGTAGGGATCGCTAGTGAGGCATGAGTAGATACCAAGGAAAGAGAAGCAAGAGTAGAAGGATTGAACTTTACCTGCTGACTGGTTGATGGCGGCTCCAAAATCATCAGTGACTTTTCCTCAGCCTCAAGTTCCTAGCTAGCTGCGAGTACTCCTCTGACGGGTTCTTGTGAACCCTCTTCGATAATACTCTCTGTGCGCTGCCATTTTGTAGGTGGAGTCTCTCGAGCTTCAACAGTTATCTCCATTTGCTGCAGTGATAGCCTGGCTGGTTTTGCAGCCCAAGTGAGTGTATGTGAGCCTCTTGATATATTAAAGTGCACATTCGTGGCTACATAGGCATACTGTCCGGGGACTTTCTCCTTTTACGCAGAGGAAGCCGACATCGCCGCTTCCTCCGGGTCCTTGCTCCTATTAATGCTAGAGCTTGGGTTGGGATGGCCTTCCTTCCACCACCTTTCAAATTCTTGGTCATCCTTCAGTTTATTGTAAGGAGCATCCAACTGTGCTATTTCCTGGTGATACTTCCAGAAAGCCGCTATTTTTTCTTCACTCCATTCCTCATCTTTCTTTAACCTGTTGTACATATCGCACTCCATGGATACATTATCCTAGGCCACCACCACAACAAAGTAGAACTTGTGCCATGGACCTTTAGTGTCCTGTGTAGGGATACGTGCCAATTCAAAAAAAAAATTATCTTTGTCCCTCCGCGGGTTACGCCGCTTCTCCCAGTATTGTTGGAGAACATGGGTAACCCTCATATGTGGCTCCGACAAGTCGTCGAAAGGATTGTTTCCCACTTATCATCTACCAGTACCAACCCTAGATAGGCCATCTTATCCTCTAATAATTGGTCCAATTATTTCTTTATCAGAGTCACCGACTTGAAATTCTTCGGACAAGAGAAGAATCCCTTCTTGACCTTTTCGCTGCTACAAAAAGTAAAATCAATGATACACACCTGTCAAAACATTTCCAGTGCGAGCACTCTATCTATCAGGCAAGCTGGGAGCAGGAAAGGTTTTCCAGTAAAGCCCCACATCCAAAGGATAGTAAAATATCTTCCTAAGAACAAGTCACAAGCAAGGGTGAAACTCTGCATAAATTTGGTCTGCTCCTTATCGAGCCGGATTATATCACCTTTTCTGATGAAATCATGCAAGACCGGAGCTATAAAATAGTCTAAAAATGCATAATAGTCATATGATGTGGAAAGAAAAGGCTTTCACATGGATACTGGCTTCCTTTTATTTTGCTCATCAAAATTGATAGTGGAAAATACCAAGTGAAGAAATCGGGGTTTTGATGCAGAAACATGTGGACCAGGAAAGAAAGAAACCTAAATTTCTTCTCCACCTAGTAATTCTCAATTTGCTATATCATTTCTTCTACCATAAACTCAGCAAAATCATATTGGAAGAGTTCATGTTGCTTGCGAAATTGAAATGTCGGTCTGAGTTGAAAGGTCTCTATCTTCTCATCAGAGTCTCGGCTGCACACAAAGGCTAGCATGGACATGGCATCTTGGAGATTGTCGTGAAACGCACCGCATGACAACAGAAAACTTGGCACTTTAGCGGCTAGGATGCTTTTCTTACTAGTCTCCTCCAACAAGAACTCTGAGCTCTTTATCATCTTCTTCCATATTTTCTCTCCTTTGCCTGGGTGAAAGGGCTCGATATTCTCTTTTCTCTTAGTTGGGTCTGGGATTCATAACATGTGCCATATGCCCTGTGGAGTGATGTGCACCCTCAAGTTGCAGCCTTCAATGTAGTGGGTATCAGGATTATAACATTGGATAGCAGCATCAACTACCTTCGGGCAATAGTGCACCAATGGGACCATGTATTGAGGGAGACCACTGTACCAAACTCTCTGCACCATAGATTGGTCTGCCTTTGGTGCCGATAACCTTGTATAGGCTGCCTCTCTGAGGGACTTAGGGTTTTTCACGAGCCTTGGGTCATAGATATTATCCCATTTTTCCTCCACCCTTTTTTAGTTTCTGCAATTCTTGGGCCTATTTAATTCTTCTATATAGGCCCTCCTTGGCCTACTGGGTATACTAGGTGTAGCGTACGCACATCTTCATAGACATATACCTCTTCTGAAGAATGCATAGTCATAAACAACTCCTGGCTAATTTCTTCCTGCATTGACTGAGATGAAGTTTCTGACATTTTCTTTCTCTGAAGGTTTCTACAAGTTCCTAGTTCTACAATTCTTCTTAGCTCTGGATACACAGGAGAAGAATAACTCTGCACTTTAGCTCTTTGGCATTTGTGAAAAGACTTTAAAACATTAAATCTTTTCATGCAATATTTGGAAATCTTTCTTCAAGGTGGTAGGTGAAAGCATGTCTTTTGCATTTAATTCGGCATGTACCATTAATTTTGCAATTCGTGCAAAATGAACTACTTGCCATTTTGAGGCAGCTAGAGTTCATCATTGAGTTTGGCAATCGTGTGATACATTGTGATCCCCTTGGAACTTGAGCTAGCAATTTGCTTGCTAACCTTGCGTTAGTATGCGCTGACAATTAATATCCCGGTCGGAATGATTATGCCAAGCAAATGATCACAGCCTAAAAAGATACAAATATCGCCTTGGGCTCTGGGACACACTTGAGAGATGACACAATAGCCTATGGCCATACATCTCATTGCCAAGGAGTGCCACCTTTTTAAAGTTAATTAATTAGCTCCTATTAATCCAGCACGCATTGAGTCATGCTATCATAGATGCAACTGGCCCGAAAATGTGAGCAAACATAGGCACGCTTTTCAAGTTAGAAACTGGCTTAATATCACATTTTTTCGAAGCGGATTAGCATGCGTCTTGTCATTTTTCTATAAATAGGCCAATGAGTAGTGAGGAAATAATAATTAGCATTAGAGCAGTGATAGGTTAGTTAGCAGAGTTTTAAGCAAGCCTTCTCATAGGTTAGGTGATAGATAAATTTTGGCATTTGCTCAGAAGCCTAGGAATAGTGTTAGAACATATGGACACCCCAGTTCATTTCACCTCATATAATTCACAGATGACATTCCTAGGGGAGATTTATACTAGGAGGCTGAAACGGATGACCAAGAATAAGAATTCTCTAGTCCTGGTAGCGATAAAGTGGGTTTTAGGCAAAGACTGCATAGAGTATGAGGACAAGTATCGAGTGAATGCTGACATATGCTCCCACTTCGTAGCATCCATGCTAGACATCAACATCCCCTAGCCACATATCTTGAAACTTGTTAAAGAAATATTCCCCAAAAAGTACCTAAATGGTCTCAGTGAGGTTGTTGTTCATGCTACCTATGGGGTAGGCCTGCCATCAGCCAGCGACTTGCTTTGTTTTATTGAGGAAGAAGCTATTTTCATTTGGTTGTTGTTCCTCGGTAGATTCTTCCTATAGACTCGGGACCAGCACCAGCAAAGGGTTACTCAACCCCTACATTTCTTGTTTTGTAGCTACAACGTAATACCCTTCTATGACATAGATTGGTATAATGATTTCTGGAACCTGGTGTTCCCTCCGCTAATGGCAGTTGTCCGAATGATGCTGCCAATGTTGCAGAAGACCCTGTGGATGAGGAAGAAGTGGACGCTGTTGTTAATGCATCAATTGCTGCCAGCCATGCCTTTGGATGAAAACCCCCCTACCTGCTCAACAAATGTCTGCCTTATAGCTTGTATATAAGCCTGAAAAAGACCACCATATATATAATATCTCGGATACTTGTAAATTTTTGGTTATGGATTCCCAGCCACTTTTGTAATGTAAAGAAAATATATGAATAGATATATATCTTCCTTTTAAAGAAAATTCATGTTCCTTCATTCTGTATTTCAATTTTATGGGTTCTCAACTTTCATTCTATTATTTTTCCGCACATGGGTGTGTTCTGTGTAAAGCAATTATGGTATTCCACCCGCCAATAATAATGGGTTAATTCGCTGAAGCACAAACTAATTCAGAAAAAGACCGGCCAAAGAAACAGAAATAAAATAAAATCTCTATTTACATATATACACAAATAGGGCTCAATGCCTAATGGAACAAATTAAGATGAATCCCATTGATCGAGATTCCTAAGGGTTCCTGTTCCATATTTTCCAACTCAAAAGCGTTGTGTTCTTTGCACCAAGTGATTTTAAAAGGACCCTCCCATAGGCTATCAAATTTACCGTGCTGACCTGGCTTAGCAACCCTTTTATCATACTTTAGCACTAAGTCTCTGCATTTTAGACCTTGGTCGGAAGCCTTCTTGTCAAACCAACGCTTGACCACCTGTTGACGGCTTGTCATAGTTATTAGGGAATTCTTCCTTTTTTCCTGTACTTCCAACAGTTCAGCTAGCCGAACCTCCATGGCTTCATTTTTTTCTATCTCAAGAGATTTCAACAATTGTATTGCCAGAATCTCCATGGAGATAGTTAACAACGCCTTTTTCCCGTATACCAACTCATAAGGAAAAGTCTTAAGAACTTGCTTAGGAGTTATGCAGTTTTCCTATAGCGCTTTTTAGAGGTTTTTAAGCCATTCCTTCTGGTGTTCCAAGCCAATCCTTTTAAGGAGTCAAACTAAGCTTTTGTTAGTTCACTCTGCTAGACCATTTCCCTATGGGTAATATTTTGATGATGTCTTGAGGAATATGCCATTCTTTAATGCAAAGTTGCATACCTTTGCACCTAGGAAAGCTCTGGAATTATCTGAAATGATAGTTTTTGGAGGGTTGAACCTTGTCACTAGTTCCTTGAGGAAATCTACAATCTCTATTTCTATTGCTCTTTTAAGGGGAACAACCTCCATCCACCTTGTGAAGTAATCTATAGCGGTTAGAATCCACTTGTGTTCGATGCTAAAAATCAGGTTGATCATTCCAATGAAGTCTAGGCCCCATTGTGCAAACGGTTCATCCGACACTATGGGTTTGAGGGGCATTGTGAAATTCTTCCTTCTGTCAGCAAAGAATTTGAATTTCTTGCAAGCCTTCACAAAAAAGTGGGAATCATTAAAAAGTGTAGGCAAATAATAGCCAGCACACATGATTTTAATGGCGGTGGTTTTGGCAAAGAAATGTCCTCCCACAACGCTATTGTGGAACACGTCGAGGATTCTCTTTGCTTGCTCTGAAGTGACGCATCGCAGGAGAACGCCATTAAAATTCCTTTTGAAAACGACTCCCTCTATTAGCATATATCTGCAATTTTGCAGCCGATAATACCTCCTTTTTTGGGATGAGAGACCTGGCGAATACTTTCTGGTTTGCATGAACCTCATTCTGTCAATCAGCCAACCGCCTTCCATCTCAGATTCATTCATCAAGACAAGCTCCTGTTGCTCCTCTGCAACAGGTACCTCCTCGTTCTGTGCCAGGTACTCACACAATCCTCTTCCTTTAATATTTTTAGTAGGCTTGACTTCAATGTCACATTCAAGGATCTTGGTGATCCAATTAGCCCTTTTTTCTATGATCTCCCCTTCCATGATATATTCACGCACATTGAAATGTGTGACATACACAAGCACCTTGTTGCAGAAAATTAGATGGAAAAACTTCTTAAGTCCCTTCACTATTGCAAAGGCTTTCCTTTCGATGAAATTATATTTTTCCTCATATTCCTTTAGGGTCTAAGAGTAGAATGCCACTAGATGTTCTCCTGTTCCTTCATCATTCTTTTGGGTTAGGACAGTAGCGATATTGGTCATACTACTAAAAGTATACATTATAAAATCCTTGGATTGATCTAGATTTACCAGCACCAGAGCTATGGAAATATCTTCCTTGACCTTTTCAAAAGCTTCCCGAGCTTTGGTCATCCACTTGAATGTTTGATCTTTCTTCAGCATCAGGGTGATCGGCCTAATTATTCCCACACAATTGGAAATAAGCTTGCTGACAAAATTTACTTTGCCCAGGAAAGATTGAACACCTTTCTTATTTACCAGAAGGGGAAGTTCTTTAATAGCCTTTACTCGTTTGGGGTCAATTGAAACACCTTCTTTAGACACAACATGCCCCAACAGCTTACTCTATGGTACTCTAAATACACATTTCTTTGGGTTTAGGGAAACTTCGAACTTCTGGAACTTTTGAAAAACTAATTCCAAATCATCAAAATGATCATCCTTAGATTTAGAGAACACAGTAAGGTCATCCAAATAGATTAGAATAAACTTATTGATTATTTCATTGAATGCGATGTCCATCACCCGCTGGAATGTTGCCCCTGCATTGGATAAACCAAAAGGAATTTTAGAATATGCAAATGTCCCCCACTTTGTGGTGAATGTAGTCTTGTGTTGATCCTCTTCTTTAACCCGTATCTGATTGTAGCTGGAGAAACCATTCACCAAAGAAAATATTTCTAATCCTGCGACCATTTGTAGGATTGACTCCATAGAAGGCAACGGATAGTGGTCTTTCAAAGATGCTCTGTTTAGGTCTTGAAAGTCCACACACAAGCAGATATCTCTATTCTTCTTTCAGACTGGTAACAAATTCGATACCCAGGTACTATGTTTTATTGGGAAGACAATGCATGACTCAATGAGCTTAGTTAGCTCCTGTGCCATTAGGGCTTCAATTTTAGGGTTGACTGGCCTCTATTTCTATCAGACTGGTTTTGCACCTTCTGTTAGCTCAATAGTGTGCTGAATGATGCTAGGATTGTATCCCTCTAGATCATCATAAGACCAAGCCACTACTCCATATCTTTCGTAGAAACTAATGAGCATTTCCTTATCATGCTGCGGGACATTTTTCCTGACTCGGAGATTCCTACCATCGGAGACTCGAAGGTCCACATAATCACTTTTATTTGCTACGAACTTCCGCTTATCATTTTGGGCATCATCATAATTGAAATTTTTTTCAAGAGTGGCCAATCCTTTCAAAAGTTTATTAGATTTGAGCTACATAATTTGTCCTTCATAAGCCTTGGTAATCTTTGGTTGAAGCTGATCGACGAACTCCCCTAAGTGTTGGATAAATGATGCGATGTGTTCAACACTTTCAAAGACTTGCCAACTCTGATCATTGTCGGGGATTGCTGGTCAAACTAGTACTCATACTGAATGTTCGTTATGAAGTAGGTCAGAGACAGGATCAACTTCAGCACCAATCATAGCCATGTGATCTAAATCACTATTTTGTCTTTAGGGAACGGTCTGGATGTTGAAGGCTTCAAAACCATTAATTAGGTCCCAGACTCGATGCCGATAGGATCTCATGCAAACATTCTTCACTATGAAAATTCCCCAGACCTAGTTAACTACCAGTTCAGAATCTTCAAACACAATTAATTGCTTAATGCTCATTTATTCCGTAAGACTTAAACCTTGAACTAATCCTTCATATTCAGCCTCATTGTTTAAACAAGTGAAATGAAAGTGGAAAGACCTCAAAAAATTTTCATTTTGTGGGGATATTAGATATACCTCTGCTCCAGCACCTACTTTGCTTCTTGCTCTGTCAAAGTATAATTTCCAAAGCTCATTTGCTTGGCTACCCTCAGATTCTTTGGTGACCCTCAGAAGCACTTGGTCTTCATCATAAATTACATACGTGCCCAGTACTATAGCATGATAATTGCTGAAAGGATCATTGTTTATGTGCTCACTCAACAAAGCATCTTCTTTATCATTTCGATCTTTGCTCACCTTCTTTTCCTCTAGCAATTCAATGCAATACATTTCTTGTTTGGTGATAGAGGTATGCGCAGCTTCAAAATTGATCAGGGCTTCATCCACCACATGTTCAGAATGTAGAGCCTCTGATTCTATCTTCATTTTTGCATCGTGTTTGGTCCTAAGTATGAGATGTGACCGATCCAAGGACAGGTATCCGCCCACCTTTCAAGTAAATTCTCAGGATAGACAGAGACCAAACATAGGAGGAACATCTATGATCACCGTGTCCTAAGGGACTATGATACTAAGACAAGCAAACATAGTTAAAAGAAGTTCTTTGATGACACCTACGGTCTCAACTTTATTTCCATCAAGCAGCATCACCCCTCTTTTCATAGGTTCGTAGCTGAGTCCCAAAGCTTCGGCTATCTGTTTAGGCATAACCGTGGTACTAGCGCCAGAATCAATCATGGCATTGTGCAATAATTTCCATTTAGGTAAGCGGCCCTGTCGGTGCCGGGTTGGCCTCCTCTTGAAGCGCCTTTTGTAGTAGTGTCTTTTGTTCTAGGATGGCTAGAATGTCCCATAGAGACACATTAGCAGATGATTTCTTCAATTTATCTACTACATTAAAAGGTGACAAACCCGAAGGTTTCTACTCCTTGGTTCTTGCTATAATAGTTTCCTTCCGTAGTTGAGAAGGAGAAGGGGTGATTGAAACACTAGGAATCTGATTGAAAATGCCCTTGAGTTGCAGGCTATCCAGATGTGAAACAACTAACTCACTAGTGAATCTCCTCTTTGAGCGTGTGTTATAATTAGACTGCACTTGCGGTGTTTTGGATATGAATGCGACATTAGCAAACACTATTTGTGGTGAGGCGTATACATAACCTCCATTTTCCGTTACTGTGTCTTGGCTACATTGCTCTGCCACCTTTTGTTGTAGGTTGCTAAGCAGACAGTTTTGTAGCATATGCGCATTGCTGCAGGGGAAACACCATGGATTTATATCATCAACAAGATTGTTCTACCTTGTGGTTAATTCCCTACTCGAACTTGGCGACGCGCTTGTCAACGGAGTAGGTACCGACACCATTTGGTTTGTTGTTGGGGCTGGTGGATTAGTGTGAGGCGCACCCTGGTATTGATTCTACTGATAAGAAGACCACCTGCCTTGATAGTTTTGATACGTAGGCTTCAGAGGCGTTGCTTGGTTCCGCTTAAGAGTAGTTATATCATTTTCCATGGTTCGCAACATCTCCTTGAGGTCGCCTATTTCATCTTTGGAAGAACCTGATGTAGCAGCCACATTTTGTGAGCCTGTTGCATATGTGTACATTGACTAGGAAGTTGCGGGTGCACTAGTTAATGCGACCTCTTGCGCGGAGATCGACATTTCAAGAAATATCGGCATAATAGGTCAAGGAGGCAATTTTCTGCAATCTATTAAATGATTCTCGGTTTTGATAGCAGTACCATAAGCATTTGGCAGAGTTGATCCCCCCAAAGACTTGATCATCACAGAAATGTCAAAATTGAGGGACTTCAGATAAAATATAAATGCCAACTCGGGAGTTGGGCGTATGGTAAAAGTGATCCTCTACCAATTCACGTGAAACCAGGCATTAAAGTCCGTTAGAGCCTCTTGGGGGCCTTGTTTTATGACAGATAGTTGATAATACAATGAAGAACGATCTTCATCATTCGAGAACCTCTCATAGAACGAATCTCTGAGCTGACCCCATGTGCGGATTGAATTAGGTGTTAGTGTTCCATACCAATCCAGCGCCATGCCTTTAAAAGATGTGGAGAGAAGCCTTAGGGCTACATTCTGTGCTATAATCTCGTGCACCAGACATACTTCCACCACATCTTGCAAATGTTTTGTTGGCGTTCTTGAGCTCTCTCTAGTAAACTTTGACATAGCTTTCATGGTTGAAACCAGGATAGCGCCCAAGACAGCGGGTGCTACCGGGGCTACCAGGGGACTTTTGGCATCCCATGCTACGTAGTTTCTCTTGGCGGCTGGCAACATTGTGAGAGGCAAGGGCGGCAGGGATGGGACGGTTACCAGTTGATTTATGACCTAGACTATCCTAGCGGGGGTACTAGTAAGCTAGGGTCACCTGCGGTTTAAGATCTAGTTACAGGCTGATGGCTCATACACCCTCCTAAAATGAAATTTCATTAAGCTCAGTCCCACCAGGCGTGCTAGAAAAAGAACAAACTGTTGACACCAAAATTTGATGAGGTAATAGAGTCTTATGGGAAACTAAGTTTAAGGGGGACCTTTTGCACTAAACTAAGTAACCTCTAGATTTTTAAAGAAAGCCGAATTCTTCTATAATGGGGTTTGGAAAGGGAAAAGGAAGCGGATATAATAAAGTAAAGTCTAACCTAAGGAAATGCACCAAGATTTAATGATGGGCACGATAAATCATAGATTTAAGGGTCTGAATGGTGCTGCTATGTTCCAAAACATCAGAGAGTTAAGATTATAGCACAAACAATTCATTTATTGACATAAAATAACGTTGCATACATTCTTACTGCTAAGAAGATTCATCATACATGATCTAGGTAAGAAAACTTGCATCCAACATATATAGAAGTTCTCAATGAAATGTCAAGACAATATAAAGCACAGTTCACAGTTTGATCAAATAGCATGAAAAACAGAAAGGCCGAAAAATTGGCATAGTCTGAGAGTTTTGCAATTAAATAAAATAGTAATAAAGGCCTGGCGTCTTTACTAAAATCAGCCTATTTTCTAAAATTTCAGACCCTTTCTCATCAACAGAGAAAGTATATATAGCAAGAAAAACCTCCCACCGCTTCAGAGAGCAATAATAAAAAAGATCCTACAATCCCCTACAATGATGCCATAAAAATAATATTCTCCAAAGCCGTTGCAAAAGAAATAACCAGGAAGCAGGCATCCGGTCATTCCAAGCTCAAGTGCATCTTCTACAATGATGGTGGTGGTCCCAGCTAGGCCCGATCAGACAAGTCTCATTCGTTGGCGTGAATGATTATGATGAGCAACAACCAATAGCATTATTTGGTTTATCTAGTTTGTCACCTGCATAACAGATCTGCTGCTTAGGCACGTGGCAGCCTTTCACTACCCACATAAATCTTTCTCCCATCGCTATAGAGGATTTGCAAAAATGCAACACATGTCGAATGGGTCAAGTACCTTATCACAAAGGAGGGAATGTTTATCAGTCGGGTGCAAAAGACGCATGGGAGCATTTTGCTGCCTATGGTTGCGATTTCATCTCTGCGCTGAAGAATTTGTGAACATTCGACACATAGCAAGTGCATACGACTGTCAGCAATTGTGGGGCATGCTAGCACCTTTTAGGAATGAGGGCATCGTGGCATCATTTCGCAGCCCGATGAGGCGTCAAGGAAACGAGAAACAAAAGCATCCCACAACCACGACACGTGGAAGTATAGTGGATTTTCCCAGGATCCAAAGGGAATGTTGATACTCAATGTTGCGAAGAGTAGATGTGTGGTGTGGAAGATCAAATCCTTGATAAAAGGCTGAGTAGACTTGGCAATGCATAGGCTGGGGCATAAAAAATAAACCCAAAGCGGAGCTGGTTAAATATATATTAACATAGTCATTGCAACAAACAAATCTTATGTTTTAATTTGTACTGGGTATAGATGATAGAAAGTTGTTTAAGTCATCACTTAAGCCATTGACATCGTCAGGATGATTGGCCCCCTCTACCTTGTGCTACTAGTTGGAAGTTTATGTGCATCGTGTCAATACTTCACATCACGTTTTGATGTCTTCTACAGCCTAGTGTTTGCATGCTATGTGATGAAGGAGTTCAATAGTGAAGATTGGAGCATGGATATAAAATGACCATCACTCTATCCTTCACATTACATTTTAAAGACTACCTCATCTTGTGCTTTGAGTGATATGTGATAAGGTTAGATTGATGGTTGAGATGAAGCAAAGGAAATATAATGATTATTTTGTTATTGCTTCACATCATTGTTGTCAAGCAATAGGGAGAAAAGGAATTTGTGACATGTGATTGCTAAAGTATTAATGGAGTATAACATAAGTAGGGATAGGTGGTGAGATGAGATTGCATCATGAGGAATGTTCACCACATGTTTATACTTCTTCAAGACATGAAGCTTTTTACAATACACTAAAGTGTTGTGATGGAGACATTGGTGGGTCTTCTCTTCAAAAGCACAATGGAGTGATAAGAAGGACACATGCCTAAGATGATAGATGGCATATTGTAATTGCATCATGATTAACTCTCTTTGCATGCAAACAAAGTTACAACAGGCAAAGAGGATGTGATGGTGATCAACAATAGAGATCATAAGGTGGAGATTGTATGGTGATCGCTTGACCTCTTCACATCATGAAAATTGAGATCGATGTCCTATGCAAAGTCGCAATGGGTTAAGTATATGTGATGGTTATAAAATGAGTGACCAAGATTGACAGTGATAATTTAAAGAAGATCAATCTAACTTTGGTGTTTTAAAGATGGTGAGAATGAAGGATGATTAGAGGATTGTGACACGAAGCTCAGACATCAATGGCCCAAGTTTGAAGTTGAAGATCTCAAATAGCTATGACAGTGTGAACAAGTGTTTCGACTGTAAACGAACACTGTGAATGAATTTAATTGGTTTACCAACTCCAATGACAAATTTGATTGGTGACAGGAAGTGTAGAGTGGCGACACAGGCTACAAAGGTGATCATGTGACCAAGATCATATTAGATACACAGAGATATGACATTAAATGCATATCAAGGTTTATATTTTTGCAAGTTTCTATGTTTAGAAAATTCATTGAACCTAAATTTGATGAGGAGAGCATATGGCTCAATGATGAGGTGGCTAGTCAAAGAAGATAAAGAGTAAACCCTAGTAGAAAATTTTATACAAGTGTGCAAATATCGAGGTAATGATTGTAAGTCGGTGGAGATAAGCAAGGAAGAAATTCAAAAAATTGTCCAAGAGTTGAGTGTGCATGTTGCTAAGAGAGCGTATGTGAACTAAATAGGGACAGAGAATGTACATGTAAAAATTGAGTAGAACCCAAAAAAATAGAGAATATCACTAAGGGTTTGTATTCTTTGTATAGATTAGAGCAAGAGTAAGGTGCAAAGTAGAGAATTGGGTTGTAGAAGCAACAACAAAGATTTGTACAAATGCAAATAAGGTTACAACATAGAACTAAGTTCAATAGAACAAATTGTATTACTATCATTATAAATCTAATTGGTGGGTGCCATCAAATATCTGGGTATGTGCTCAGAGTAGGGAGTTGGTGCTTCCTTAGAGTGGGTGCTCCTAAAACTAGGGGATTGGTGTCTCCATAGGGTTGGTTCCCTTAAACAATAAGATATTTGTATTATGAGGTTGAATTAGGATAGTAGATCCTAGTAGCTATTCTCACCATAATTTTTCCCATCTTGGGTTTTCCAAATATCTTATGTTATGAGTTATTGTGTGTGCATGTTTATTTCTCTGTATATTTAGTTCATTATGCACTAAAGGACTTAAAAGAAATTAATCGGTTTAAAGTGTTAAAGGGCTAAATTTTGATGATCTACTGATTCACCCCCCTCTTAGTAGATTGTTGTGTTTAAACAATTGATATTAGAGCCAAGTTCCCTAGGCGAAGCTTAATCAGCTCGGGTAGATCTTGGATAAGTGAACATAATGGGTAGTCAAGAAGGTTCATTTAGAAACAAGGCACCTCGATTTGATGGATTATATTATGATTTCTGGAGCATTATGATGGAGACATATTTGGCGTCTTTAGGGTTTGATGTATGGATGTCTATTAAGAATGGATATACACCTCCAACTACTGCTCCTACTAATGCTATAGGAGACAATGACTATCAGAATAATGCAAAGGAAAAGTATGCTATTCTCCATGGATTGACAAGCTCAGTATTTTTCAAAGTGATGCATTATCAAATTGCACATGATTCTTGAAATAAGTTGAAGGGGTATATGCAGGATCATCATGGAAAAAATAGGCCCTTAAGTGGCAAAAAATCCAGAAAAATCAGTGTTAGGAAACTTGACGTAAAAATTTGAATAAGTTATCTATATTATTTCAAAAATATGTAAGAATAAAATCTGTAGAAATTTGAATGTAGTTTCTAAACTACTAGGTTTATTTAAAAATAAATAAAATCTATTTGGTGAAAATTTGAAATTTCAATGCAATAGTACTTAAATTTTAGGGAAAAAATAAGTAGGTATCTGGACCACCTAACCATAATAAAATGATAATATGTTTTATAAGATTTTATATATATGTAGAGGACTCATGTCCGGATGTGATGCATATTTTTTGTAATTTTTTTTCCAAGTAAATAATTAATTATGAAGTTTTTATTACAACTTTTAAAAATATAAAAATGTAATAACCACCTTAACTTGGTCAAAACTCATGAAATTTAATTTTTCTTTTTTTAATCCTATAGTATGTGAAGCATAGAATGTGACGCATGTTTCAGATTCAAAAAATGTGATACCGTTTGAAAGTTATAGATGTTTTTCAATCAGCCTATCGATCAGGACTTTAGTCGTAATTCTAATAGAAAATGAATAATAATTATTTATTAAATTCAGATTAAAGAATAATTTATATTGGTGGAAAGCTGAGAATCTCTTCTAAAAACCATTTTTGTTTCATCAATTTTGGGTAAAAAAAAAGTCGTCAGCCACATACCCCTACAAATACCCATAATATTGCCACTTTTTGGCCCATCATGATCCTGAACATACCCGAAGGGAACCTACAAAGGAGATGATAAAGTAAAGTTGGCTAAGCTACAAATTTTGAGAGCCAAGTTTGAAAGTCTCATAATGAGTGAAGAAGAAAATATTGCAAATTATCTTCTCAAAGTTGATGAGATTGTGAGCTCAATCAGAGGATTTGAAGAAGTAAAGGATTCAGTCATTGCGCAAAAGGTGTTAAGGTCCATGCTATCTAAGTATGACTCCAAGATATCAACAATAGAGGAAGCAAGAGAACTAGGTAAACTCATTCTTGATGAACTGCATGGAATATTCACTGCATATAAAATGGGAATGGGAAATGCAAAGTCATCCAAAAGAGAAGTTGCATTTAAATGTTCCAACAAGGAGAAGGTTGAATTATCCAGGAAGGAAAAGGTAGAAGCCTCCACATCTGAACATGGAGAGACTAATGAGGAAGAAGCAAAATGTACCAGCTACAAAAGTGGAGTGGTGTTCGTATAAGGTTTCACCCCTCATCCCATTGACATGCGCCATGGCGACACATTCCATAGTGCTCTGAAAATCAGTCAACAACTTTGATTATGAGATTGGTAGGGGCAAATGGCGCGACCTCGCTCTTTTTCTCTTGCTCACTGAACATAATCTAATTAAGTTCAGAGTTTACCAAAACCAAGTAGTGCTCCAACATGCCAAGTAGGTATAGTTTATTAGGGGAAGTGTCCAGGCACAAGGTGAGCTCGCACGCCAACAAGAAATCCAAATAATGCCTCTTGCCTCTTGTAAATTTCACGCACCATAGGCCCTTACCGAAAAGTCTAATCTGATAGAAACTACACCACTTTCTACAGTAGTACAGCTCCTGTCAATCCTACAAAATTAAATAGATAGCACATAGCACAAAGTGTGGAGGTGACATGTGGAGTCTCTGTGGACCAACTACAAAAGTAGTGTGGCATTGGAATAAGGCTATGCCCCTCATCCTATTGCCATGTGTCAAGGTGGTGTAGTCCATAGCTGCCCTAAAGCATAGTCAACAACTTTGGTTGTGTGATTGATTAGGGCCATGGGTGAAGCCTCATTCTTTTGTTCTTGCCCATAAAACTTAATCTAAGAAAGTTTTAAGTCTTTCAAAAACAAGCCCAAGCGGCCGGTATAGTTTATAGCAAGAACTATAAAGGCTGCAACGACTTTGTACGTCGTCTAAAATTTTCAAATAAACACCTCTCACTTATTCTTGCAATCATTCTCACAGTAAGCCATGTGGCATGCAAGCACTTCTCGAAATAGCCCCTAAATGTTGCAAGCAACTACTATTGCACAATTGGCTAGACCTTTTCGGGGGTCCATCACAAGTTAAAAAGGTGGCAGCTACAAAGTACAACCATACATTTTTTGAGCAAGAATGGCTTGGAATTATCCAACTAGTAGCTCGTAGGATTATAGCATCACTAAAAATTGTTGTTGAATTTAGCCAATGTTCTTACCAAACATCTCAATACATGGCACCTTCTCGCTTCCTTGAGCACATTTCCAAAACTCTAGCTCCTTTATATTGTGAATACTTGACACGTATCTATTTTGGCTCTAGGTTATGAATACCCCACTTAAATGCATTAATTGTGACACCTCATAACCCCTATCAGATGGGATGTGCATTTATTTTCTTTATTTAACCTAATATCTTCGCTAACAGGAAATTTTGAATACAAATGATCGCTTAGGTGTAAATTGGAAGATGTTGCACAAGTTGGCTAGTCATTCTATGGATATATCATTAATGTCAAATTGGTTTTGCAATACTTCACAATTGAGCTAGCATGTGTCAAAAAATGGTAATAAAGCCCGTTTAAAATTACTCTAGTACTTATCCTGTTGAGAAAGATTTCAAAAATAAATTCCCTCTCACCTAAAATGTGTGAGGTCAAGGAAACTCTTTCTATTTATAGTAGTGAGGTTATAAATTTTCTATCATTCTTCACAACCTAGTCTGATGTGCGCATTGTAAATGGACATTCATATTGATCTTACTTTCTTGCACCATTAGATGGCTTTCATAGGGGTCATAACAGACCACCACTTGAAGGTTATAATGAAACATCCCATTGGCAATGATTTAAAAGTGGTGAAGATGATCCTAGGTGTCGATTTCATCAGGTATACTAAAAGGTATAGGGTAAATGCAGACATCACTTCATGCTTTGTGGCTTCCCTACTCAATCTAGGCGAGCAAAAGGAAATGGTGAATCAGATGGCCTCGAGATTGTTCAAAAAGCACAATCTTGAAGGGTTGGATGAATATCTAGCTTTAGTAAGGCTTGGTGTTGGTGTCCCAAGGTTATGGCCTATTCAAAATGGGCATGAGGCAACCAATGGGGTTGAATAGATTCCTTTCCTAGGTAACTTTTGCATGGTCACACTACACAACACAAAGTGACGATGAACATGGGGTGTGGTTTTCTAAAGAAAGTTGATAACCTGGAGACTATCATAGATCTCTAATGGATAGTGGAATTTGACGCCTCCCTTGATGTTGTGTGAAGGCCTCAACTTATTTATGTTTCAAAATATGTCGTACTTTTATTTCCTCCTTTTTGTAACTTTCTAAGGCTTATGCTCTTTTTTAGCCTTTCTACACCTCTATTTGATTTATAGAGACATTTTTTCTGTGTTATTTTGGTCCCTTGGTTACACTTATATTGTAAGTTTTATTATACTCTCATATAATTCCACTTACTATAAATATATTTTAGACTTTTTTCTTTTTATTTAAAAAAACATTTATTTTTCACTATTATTCTTAAAGTTAAATAGTGTATCAATTTAAATTCAATTTTCTAAATATTCATTTATTATAGTAAAGAAATCCAACACACTAAATTTAATTCTAAATTACTTCTACAATGATTAATTATATTTATTTAATTAACCCAAATTTATGTAAAAGTGAATTTTATATGTCAATGATAAGTGAAAAGTTTTCTAAATCTAAATACCCAATGCATACCTAATCATAATTTCAAACAATTGCCACATAGTGGCTAGCAAAGTGACATTACAATAAAATTTGGGATAAATATAATAGATGAATATAAAATTTTGGAGCATTATATATCTATTAATCATATTTTAGTTATTTTTATCAATATTACTTTATTTTTAATTACGTTGAAGGTGTTCCTTATATGAGGCTTTAATGATCAGGCATTGAGAATGTGGTAGAATGATGGTTGACCATTGAAAAATAAATAAAAATAATATTAAAAAATAAAACACTTTATGCAAATAATGAAAGAAAAGAATCACTACAAAATAGAACTAATTACCCGAGGTGTGTTACAATGGCATCCACCAAAAAGAAAAATTCAATGTAAGGAAAAACTCGTTAGCTTGAATTTGATGTTAAATGACATGCAACTACATAACTGTGTATTACAATGGCATCCACCAAAAAACAAAATTCAATGTAAGGAAAAACTCTTTCGATTGAATTTCACATTCAAATGACATACAACTGCATAACTACATTCATTGTATGTAGACATTTTTTTATTATAGATTTCAAATTATTATTAAAATAAGAGAAAAATGGATGGAAGTCCACGTATGTTGCATGATGTAAAGAAAATGGTTTTAATTACTTTACCCTTTCTTTGATCATTATCTCTTCATTCATTTCAGAGAGTTTGGAATGAAATTAGGACGCTTCTGATTAATTATTATTTTATCCAAAAATCCCTTCTTTGATCATGATATTTTAATTGATCATACAGAGTTTGGGATGGAATTAGGATGCTTCTGGTTAATTATTATTTTAATTATTATGGTAATTAATTGAAAATATGGATTTATGTTGATATTCAAAAGAGAGCACTTGAATTACCTTAAGTTCAATACCTCTACTTGCATTCCAATAAATCTTCATTAATCAGTGGAAAACTGAAGAGAATTCAAATTGAATTTAATTGTATAGCTTTGAGTAATGAAGATTGATTTCTATTTTTATTTTGCTCTTTGTTTTATTAAGCAAAAACTAAGTTTTTCTAGAAAAAAAGACATATAGTTGGAATCTTGGAAATTGCAATTTAGTTTCTTGATATGAATGCAAAACAAACATTATTGTTGGAAGAATTTAATAACATTTACTACTTATTATAATTGTGTATGATTTTGAGGTGATTGGAAAAACCACACTACCTTGTGTAGATTGAGCTGAACATTTACAAGTATTGGATAATTCATATGGATCAAAATTGTAACTGATGAAGGCGCAGCTCGAGACTTATAAAATAACCCACAAACAAGAGAATAATTTTATTATTCAGAAAATGGAGCTTCTTACATGTAGAGGATCTCAAATCCCCCAAGTTCTACAACACATGCAAGTTACAGAAAGCTACAAAATTAACCTTTCACAAAATGTGAGCTTGTCCCCAAAAAGTTACCCAAAAATTAGAAAATCGCCCATAAATAGAGCTCCTCTTTAGTTTGGAGCCAAAACAACATTCAAATATGAGTTTAGGCGGTTTGCCACTGAAAAATTACAACTTGAAGTTCAAATTTCAAAAGAACATTTGCAATTGTATCTTCTAGAAAGTGCACCAACTTCCCCGGGCCATAACTTTTCATCTGGAACTCTAATTTGCGAACTGTTTGAACCGTTGGAAAGGTCTCGAAGTCAAGATATCACTCAAAATTTGCTATGCTGATTTTGGCAAGTTTCAGGGCCAATCCGGGAGCTCTAAGTGCCTCAAATCTAACTCAGAAGATTTTCAAGTGTAAATCTGGGAAACTAAAACTGCAATATCTTTCAACCTAGGAATAGAACATGAAAACTGTAAACTGGGAATTTCATTATGACGAAAAAGGTATCCAAAAATGTAAAAACATCTAAAAACCTAGAAACTTGAAATTTAACTATCTTCGGGTGATGCAAGATTTCCCTTACACCACTGCATGCTCCTGCATCAGACACCCAGGGTAATTTGAGAAGTGACCCCATCATGTCTTAGATGCTGGAGGAAAACCCAAATGGTCAACCTCTGCCATAGGCAACTAGGATGAATCTTCAACAGGCCTTCCTTTCCATTTCACCAGATATTCTTCATACTGCCTGTTCCTGGTACTGCTTCCCACATGACTATCCAGGATTTCTTCAATCTCCTCCTTTTCTGAAGTAGGTGCTGGAATCCCACACTGTTCCGTCGTTGGTACTTCCTCTACGCCACCTTCATGATACTCTGTCAAATCTGAAATGTTGAACACAGGGGAAATGTTGAATCCATTTGGCAACTCTACCTCATATGCATTCCCTGAATCATGCCTCTTCAAAATTTTACAGGGACCGAACTTCTTCATCTTCAATTTGTTATATGTTCCCACTGGAAACCTTTCTTTCCTCAAGTGGACCATCTCTTCATCACCAATCTAAAACTCCTTATACCTCCTCTTCTGATCTGCCTTAGCCTTATACTGCATATTCATCTTGTTAATATTTTCTCTTATCTTTTCATGTATATCCTTGATGTGTTCTACAAAATCTTTGGCTTCAGCACTTATTTTCTTCTCTTGGTCCATCTTCCTCAATTTTGGAGCTGTTATGGGGCTACCTCCATACACAATCTGGAATGGTGATCTACTAGTGCTTCTATTGAAAAAATTGTTGTAAGAAAATTCGGCCTGGGGTAAGATCAAGTCCCATCCCTTGGGTTTATCTCCTACCAAACATCTCAGTAGGTTACCTAGACTCTTGTTAACAACCTTTGTCTGCCCATTTGTTTGTGGATGGTGTGCAGAACTGAACTTCAACTCTATCTTCAACTTCTTCCACAAGGTCCTCCAAAAGTACCCCACAAATTTGGTGTCATGGTCTAAAACAATACTCTTTGGCAAACCATGTAGCCTTACCACCTCTTTGAAGAACAAGTCAACAATGTGGACTGCATCATGGGTCTTCTGACATGGAATGAAATGTGCCATCTTCGAAAACCTATCAACCACCACAAAGAATAAATCATTCCCTCATTGTGTCCTTGGAAAACCAAGAACAAAGTCCATACTTATATCCTCCCATGACCTCTCTGGTACAGGTAAGGGCTGATATAAGCCTATATTCTGACTCACTCCTTTAGCCGTCTGACATACCCTGCAACTTTGTACAAACTTCTTCACATCCTGTGACAACTAAGGCCAATAATAATGCTCACTGATAATGGCAATGGTCTTATCCTGACCAATATGTCCTGCCATTCCTCCACTATGCTTCTCCTTTATTAGATTCTCGTCATGGAACTCCTCAAGATACACAATTGACTTCCCTTAAATAACATGCCATCCTGGATTATGAAATCCAGCCACCTTGTCTGTCCACTGTACAGGTTCCTTGCAAGCTTTCCAAGCCTCTGCAAAATCAGGATCTTCTGTTAGTGTCTTAAGTTCATTGAACCCAACCACTTCAATCTGCATCTTTGTCATCAATGTATGCCTCCTACTTAAGGCATCTGCAACCCTATTTGACTTCCCACTCCTATGTTTAAAACAAAGGTATAACTCTACAAAAACTCTACCCATTTCATATGCCTCTGATTTAATTTTCCCTGACTATTTAGGTACTGCAAGGCCTGATGATCAGTATATAGAACAAATTCCTTTGGCAACAAATAATGTCTCCATTTCTTTAATACTTGAACTATTGCATAAAATTCCTGATCATATACATAATACTTTCTCTTGGCATCATTTAACTTTTCACTGAAATAGGCAATGGGCTTACCTTCTTGGCTCAACACTGCTCCAATGGCACAACCACTGGCATCACAATCCACCTGAAACAACTTGTTGAAATATGGGAGGGTTAGAATAGGTTGCTCTGTCACCTTCTACTTCAACAGTTCAAAACTTTTTTCCGCTCCAGTGCTCCACTTGAATTCTTTTCTATCCCCTCTCATTGTTTTAGTCAGGGGTCCACAAATACTACTGAAGTTTCTAATGAACTTTCTATAAAAACTAGCCAAACCATGGAAAGATCTCACGTTGGTAGCAATTCTTGGGGTAGGCCATTCCAGAATATCCTTCACCTTCTCTGGGGCCATCTTGAGACCTTCTGCTGAGACAACAAACCCCAAGTACACTAACTCCCTCTTCACAAAAATACACTTCTTCAGATTAATCAATAGTTTCTCTTCTCTTAACTTCTCAAAGGCTCTCTGAATATGCATCAGATGCTCATCCAACATCTTACTGAAAATCAAAATATCATCTAAATACATAATAACAAAACTTCCCAAAAATTCTTTTAGTACCTTGTTCATTAGCCGCATGAATGTGCTCGATGCATTGGTTAGCCCAAAAGGTATGACTAACCACTCATATAGGCCCTCTTTGGTCTTGAAGGCAGTATTCCATTCATCTCCCTCTCGAATCTGGATCTGGTGATATCCACTCTTCAGATCAATCTTTGTGAAGTACTGAGCTCCACTCAAACAGTCCATCAGGTCATCCATCCTTGGCAGGAGAAATCTGTACTTGATTGTTATCTTGTTTATGGCTCGGGAATCTATACAAATCCTCCACTCCCCATCCGTCTTTGGTGCTAGTACTGTAGGTACTGCACATGGACTCAAACTCTCCCATATCAAACCCTTTCTCAACAACTCTTGAACTTGTCTGTTCAACTCCTCATTTTCTGATAGAGTCATTCTATGAGCTGCCTTATTTGGCAAACTGGCTCCAGGAATTAAGTCAATCTAATGACTGATCTTCCTTAGTGGTGGTAAACCCGCAGGTACATTATCAAAAACAATATCCTAAAACTCATCCAACATCCCAAACACTTCTTCTGGAACCTTCTCACTATCCTCCTTACTCAATATAGGAATCAATGCATAACACACATGCTCATGATTCATACCTTCTAATATTTTTTTCCATCTACATAAAAAATTCTAGCACTACTGCATACCTTTTCTTCGGTCTCCTTCAGAGGTTTCAACTTGTGACGAACCCCATCCTTTGTCAAGGAATAAGTGTTTGCATGGCCATCATGTATAGCTTGCCTATCGAACTGCCATGGCCTCCCCAACATGTGGCATGCATCCATGGGGATGATATCATAGAGTACCTCATCATGGTAGCTCCCGATCTTGAACTTTACTAGGCACTGCTCATTGACCAAAATTTTGTGGTCTTTCTGCAACCAGGAAATCTGATACGGATGTGGGTGCCTTTCCCTCTTCAGCTTCAACTTTGTGACCATCTCTTCTGACACTAGATTATCGGTGCTCCCACTGTCAATAATAACATCACAACATTTTCCTTCACACTTGCACCTTGTTTGAAACAGATTCTTCCTCTATTCTTGTTCCTTTTCCTCAGTCACCAGGGCTCTCCTAATCACTAGGGCTTCTCCCCTTTCAGCATCATCTGAATGTTCAGATTGGACCTCCTCATCTGCATGCACAACCCTTCCATGACCTTCTGGCCTTTTATCTGCCCTTCCTTAGTGTTGTGGAAATTCATAAGCTCGATGCCCTTCTTCACCACACTGGAAACACATTCCTTTAAAACCACCTCTTCCAGATCCTTGTCCATATCTCCCTCATCGTCTACCTTTTTGATCACTACAGTTTTGATCACGAGGGCAGTAGAAGTTGTCATTCCTTTGGCTTCAACGGGTACCCACATCTTCACTTTTCTTTTCATCATCATTTCGCTTCCTGAAGGTCTTCCACCGCCCCTTCCACTTTGACCTCCTCATCCTTTTTGCTTGCCATCAAATCTTTTGTTTAGCTTCTCTTCCACCTTCAGAGAAAATTGATACACATCCTCAATGGTGGTCATTCTGACTAGGCTTAACTCCTCCTGAATGCTCGGTTGTAACCCATTAAGATATCGGGCTACCTTCTCCTTATTGGCCTCTGTGTGGCCCGTTCTGATGATTATCTTCTTAAAATCTTTAGTATATTCTTTCACAGATTCAAGTTTCCTGGCTTCAACCCTTGCAATTTCTCTTTCCACAGATCTAACTCGTAGTCCAATCGGGTATGAACCGCTTCTGCCTTCTCTACCATGCCATCCCATCTAGTGATATTTCCTTTTCCTCTTCGATTTCTTTCCAATTGGACCGCTTTCCACCAAATACTGGCATGGCCCTTCAGCTTCAGTTTTGCAAACTTAACCCAATCTCGGTCCTCTATTTCCTCATACTCGTAAATATTCTAGCTCGTTTGATCCAATTGATTAACTTCTTTCGTTCAAACTTCCATTAACTGACTTTACTCCGTTCCCCGACGATGGCTCCCCATACGTATTTTGTTCTTGATCACCCGTTTTCCTTCTTCTCGTGATTTGAACCTTTCCTCCCTTCATCCTCACTTTCTCCTCGCTTAACCTCTTCAACTCCCCTTCAATGCATCAATCTATCTTGAGGGCTGCCGCATTCTTCCACCAAAGATTTTATCACCTCGACCACCTCTCGCACCACCACAACTACTTACAGCATCACTCTTGAGGCATCTTTTCGACCCTAACCTTACAACCACGGCCCCGGTGGAACTGGGCTTCACGACTACGACTGCTCACACGCCAAGAAAACCCGCCGATAATAATTTGATAAAGTACATAGTTCGAGACTTAGAAAATAACCCACAAACAAGAGAATAATTTTATTATTCGTAAATGGAGCTTTTACATGCAGAGGATCTCAAATCCCCTGCTCCTACAACACATGCAGTTGGCGAAAGCTACAAAATCACCCTTTCACAATATGCAGCCATGTCCGCAAAAGTTACCCGTAAAAATTAGAAGCCCACCCATAAATAGAGTCTTTAGTTTGGAGCCAAAACAACATTTTCCCAAATTTGAGTTTAGGCAGTTTGGCGCTGAAAAATTACAACTTGAAGTTCAAATTTCAAAAAGAACATTTGCAATTGTATCTCTAGAAAGTGCGCCAACTTCCCATAACTTTGATCCGGACTCCCATTCAATGAACCGCTGTCCATGGAAATGTCTCAAGTCAAGAACATGCTTGAAATCTGCTACATTGATTTTAGCAAGTTTGGGGATGATTTGGGAACTCTAAGTGCCTCAAATCTAACTTGGAAGATTATTAGGTGCAAATCTAGGAAATTAAAACTGCAATATCTTTCAACCCAGGAATAGAAAATGAAAACCCTAAATTGGGAATTTCATTATGATGAAAAGGGTATCTAAAAATGTAAAAACATCTAAAAAATGAGAAACTTGAAATTTAACTATTTTTGGGTCATGCAAGATTGCCCTTACACCACTGGATGCTCCTGCATCAGACACCCAGGGTAATTTGAGAAGTAACCCCGTCACATCTTAAATGGTGGAGGAAAACCCAAATGGTCAACCTCTGCCATAGGCAACAAGGATGAATCTCCAATAGGCCTTCCTTTCCATTTCACCAGATAGTCTTCATACTGCCTGTTCCTGCTACTCCTTCCCACATGACTATCCAGGATTTCTTCAATCTCCTCCTTTTCTAAAGTAGGTGCTAGAATCCCATACTGTTCCGTCATTGGTACTTCTTCTACGCCACCTTCATGATACTCTGTCAAATCTGAAATGGTGAACACAGGGGAAATGTTGAATCCATCTGGCAACTCTACCTCATATGCATTCCCTGAATCATGCCTCTTAAAAATTTTACAGGGACCGAAATTCTTCATCTTCAATTTGTTATATGTTCCCACTGGGAACCTTTCTTTCCTCAAGTGGACCATCACTTCATCACCAATTTTAAACTCCTTATACCTCATCTTCTGATTTTCCTTAGCCTTATACTGCATATTCATCTTGTTAATATGTTCTCTTACCTTCTCATTTATATCCTTGATGTGTTCTGCAAAATCTTCGGCTTCAGCACTTATTTTCTTCTCTTGGTCCATCTTCCTCAATTCTGGAGCTATTTTGGGGCTACCTCCATACACAATCTGGAATGGTGATCTACAAGTGCTTATATTGAAAGAATTGTAGTAAGAAAATTCTGCCTAGGGTAAGATCAAGTCCCATCCCTTGGGTTTATCTCCTACCAAACATCTCAGTAGGTTACCCAGACTCCTGTTAACAACCTTTATCTGCCCATCTGTTTGTGGATGTTGTGTAGAACTAAACTTCAACTATGTCTTCAACTTCTTCCACAAGGTCCTCAAAAAGTATCCCACAAATTTGGTGTCACAATCTGAAACAATACTCTTTGGCAAACCATGTAGCCTCACCACCTCTTTGAAGAACAAGTCAGCAATGTGGACTGCATCATGGGTTTTCTGACATGGAATGAAATGTGCCATCTTTGAAAACCTATCAACCACCACAAAGACTGAATCATTCCCTTGTTGTGTCCTTGGCAAACCAAGAACAAAGTCCATACTTATATCCTCCCACGGCCTCTCTAGTACAGGTAAGGGCTGATATAACCCTATATTCTGACTCACTCATTTAGCCATCTGACATACCCTACAATTTTGTACAAAATTCTTCACATCCCGTGACAACTAAGGCCAATAATAATGCTCACTGATAATGGTAATTGTCTTATCCCGACCAAAATGTCCTACCTTTCCTCCACTATGCTTCTCCTTTATCAGATTCTCTCTCATGGAACTCCTCGGGATACACAATTGACTTCCCTTAAATAACATGCCATCCTTGATTATGAAATCCAGCCACCTTGTCCTGTCCACTGTAACAGGTTCTTTGCAAGCTTTCGAAGCCTTTGCAAAATCAAGATCATCTGCGTATAGTGTTTTAAGTTCATTGAACCCAACCACTTCAATCTGCATCTTTGTCATCAATGTATGCCTTCTACTTAAGGCATTTGCAACCCTATTTGACATCCCACTCCTATGTTTTAAAACAAAGGTATAACTCTGCAAAAACTCTACCCATTTCATATGCCTCTGATTTAAATTTCCCTGACTATTTAGGTACTGCAAGGCCTGATGATCAGTATATAGAACAAATTCCTTCGGCAACAAATAATGTCTCCATTTCTTTAATGCTTGAACTATTGCATAAAATTCCTGATCATATAAAGAATACTTTCTCTTGGCATCATTTAACTTTTCACTGAAATAGGCAATGGGCTTACCTTCTTGGCGCAATACTACTCCAATGGCACAACCACTAGCATCACAATCCACCTGAAACACCTTGTTGAAATATGGGAGGGTTAAAACAGGTTGCTCTGTCACCTTCTGCTTCAATAGTTCAAAAAAAAAATTCGCTCCACTGCTCCACTTGAATTCTCTTCTATCCCCTCTCATTGTTTCAGTCAGGGGTCCACAAATACTACTGAAGTTTCTAATGAAATTTCTATAAAAACTAGCCAAACCATGGAAAGATCTCACCTCGGTAGCAGTTTTTGGGGTAGGCCATTCCAGAATAGCCTTCACCTCTTCTAGTCCATCTTGAGACCTTCCCCGCTAAGACAACAAACCCCAAGTACACTAACTCCCTCTTCACAAAACTGCACTTCTTTAGATTAATCAATAGTTTCTCTTCTCTTAACTTCTCAAATGCTCTATGTATATGCATCATGCTCATCCAACATCTTACTGAAAATCAAAATATCATCTAAATACACACACAACAAAAATTTCCCTGCAATTCTTTTAAGACGTCATTCATGAGCCACATGAATGTGCTCGGTGCATTGGTTAGCCTAAAAGGCATGACTAACCACTCGTATAGGCCCTCTCTGGTCTTAAAGGCAGTCTTCCATTAATCTCCCTCTTAAATCCGGATCTGGTGATATGCACTCTTCAGATCAATCTTTGTGAAGTACTGAAGCTCCACTCAAATAGTCCATCAAGTCATCCATCCTGGCGTGGGAAATCAGCATTCTGATTGTTATCTTGTTTATGGCTCAGGAATTTGCACACATCCTCCACTCCCCATCCTTCTTTGGTGCTAGTACTACAGGTACTGCACATGGACTCAAACTCTCCCGTATCAAACCCTTTCTCAAAAACTCTTGAACTTGTCTATTCAACTCCTCATTTTTGCCGAGTCATTCTATGAGCTACCTTATTTTGGAAATCTAGCCCAAGAATGAAGTCAATCTGATGACTGATCTTCCTTATTGGTGGTAAAACCTTAGGTACAATATCAGAAACAATATCCTAAAACTCATCCAACATCCCAAAAACTTCTTCTGGAACCTTCTCACTATCCTCCTTACTCAATCTAGGAATTAATGCATAACACACACGCCATGCTTCATGCTCTCTGTAACTTCTTCCATTTACATAACAAATTCTAGCACTATTGCATACCTTTTCTTCTGGCCTCCTTCAGAGGTTTCCAACTTTGTGATGAACCCCATCCTTTGTCAAGGAATAAGTGTTTGTATGGCCATCATGTATAGCTCGCCTATCGAACTGCCACAGTCTCCCCAACAACATATGACATGCATCCATGGGATGATATCACAGATTACCTCATCATGGTAGCTCCCGATCTTGAACTTTACTAGGCACTGCTCATTGACCAAAACTTTGTGGTCTTTCTGCAACCAGGCAATTCGATACAGATGCGGGTGCCTTTCCTTCTTCAGCTTCAACTTTGTGACCATCTCTTCGACA
>VDFB02117723.1:0-51005 GCA_007258455.2 Sequoia sempervirens | reverse complement strand
AATCTGGGAGGGTTAGAATAGGTTGCTTTGTTACCTTCTGCTTCAACAGTTCAAAACTCTTTGCCGCTCCAGTGCTCCACTTGAATTCTTTTCTATCCCCTCTCATTGTTTCAGTCATGGGTCCACAAATACTACTAAAGTTTCTAATGAACTTCTATAAAACTAGCCAAACCATGGAAAGATCTCACGTTGGTAGCAATTCTTGGGGTAGGCCATTCCGCATTATCCTTCTACCTTCTCCGGGGCCATCTTGAGACCTTCTCTTCTCACAGACAACAAACCCCAAGTACACTATCTCCCTCTTCACAAACCTGCACTTCTTTAGATTAATCAATAGTTTCTTTTCTCTTAACTTCTCAAAGGCTCTCTCAATATGCATCAGATGCTCATCCAATGTCTTACTGAAAATCAAAATATCATCTAAATACACAATAACAAAACTTTCTAGAAATTTTTTTAGTACCTCGTTCATGAGCCGCATGAATGTGCTCGGTGCATTGGTTAGCCCAAAAGGTATGACTAACCACTCATACAGGCCCTCTTTGGTCTTGAAGGCAGTCTTCCATTCATCTCCCTCTCGAATCCGGATCTGGTGATATCCACTCTTCAGATCAATCTTTGTGAAGTACTGAGCTCCACTCAAACAGTCCATCAGGTCATCCATCCTTGGCAGGAGAAATCTGTACTTGATTGTTATCTTGTTTATGGCTCGGGAATCTATACAAATCCTCCACTCCCCATCCGTCTTTGGTGCTAGTACTGTAGGTACTGCACATGGACTCAAACTCTCCCATATCAAACCCTTTCTCAACAACTCTTGAACTTGTCTGTTCAACTCCTCATTTTCTGATAGAGTCATTCTATGAGCTGCCTTATTTGGCAAACTGGCTCCAGGAATTAAGTCAATCTAATGACTGATCTTCCTTAGTGGTGGTAAACCCGCAGGTACATTATCAAAAACAATATCCTAAAACTCATCCAACATCCCAAACACTTCTTCTGGAACCTTCTCACTATCCTCCTTACTCAATATAGGAATCAATGCATAACACACATGCTCATGATTCATACCTTCTAATATTTTTTTCCATCTACATAAAAAATTCTAGCACTACTGCATACCTTTTCTTCGGTCTCCTTCAGAGGTTTCAACTTGTGACGAACCCCATCCTTTGTCAAGGAATAAGTGTTTGCATGGCCATCATGTATAGCTTGCCTATCGAACTGCCATGGCCTCCCCAACATGTGGCATGCATCCATGGGGATGATATCATAGAGTACCTCATCATGGTAGCTCCCGATCTTGAACTTTACTAGGCACTGCTCATTGACCAAAATTTTGTGGTCTTTCTGCAACCAGGAAATCTGATACGGATGTGGGTGCCTTTCCCTCTTCAGCTTCAACTTTGTGACCATCTCTTCTGACACTAGATTATCGGTGCTCCCACTGTCAATAATAACATCACAACATTTTCCTTCACACTTGCACCTTGTTTGAAACAGATTCTTCCTCTATTCTTGTTCCTTTTCCTCAGTCACCAGGGCTCTCCTAATCACTAGGGCTTCTCCCCTTTCAGCATCATCTGAATGTTCAGATTGGACCTCCTCATCTGCATGCACAACCCTTCCATGACCTTCTGGCCTTTTATCTGCCCTTCCTTAGTGTTGTGGAAATTCATAAGCTCGATGCCCTTCTTCACCACACTGGAAACACATTCCTTTAAAACCACCTCTTCCAGATCCTTGTCCATATCTCCCTCATCGTCTACCTTTTTGATCACTACAGTTTTGATCACGAGGGCAGTAGAAGTTGTCATTCCTTTGGCTTCAACGGGTACCCACATCTTCACTTTTCTTTTCATCATCATTTCGCTTCCTGAAGGTCTTCCTTCCCTTCCACTTTGACCTCCTCGGCCCTTTTTGCTTGCCATCAAATCTTTTGTTCAACTTCTCTTCCACCTTCGAAAACCGATACACATCCTCAATGGTGGTCATTCTGACTAGGCTTAACTCCTCCTGAATGCTCGGTTGTAACCCATTAAGATATCGGGCTACCTTCTCCTTATTGGCCTCTGTGTGGCCCGTTCTGATGATTATCTTCTTAAAATCTTTAGTATATTCTTTCACAGATCTGCTTCCTTGCTTCAACCCTTGCAATTTCTTCAATAGATCTAACTCGTAGTCCACTGGTATGAACTGCTTCTTCAGCTTCTCTACCATGCGATCCCATCTGGTGATATTTCCTTTTCCTCTTCGATTTCTTTCCCATAGGACCTTTTTCTACCAAATATTGGCATGGCCCTTCAGCTTCATTTTCGTAAACTTAACCTGATCTGGGTCCTCTATTTCCTTATACTCAAAATATTCTTCTAGCTCGTTGATCCAGTCGATCAACTCTTCTGGGTTCAAACTTCCAGAATAACTGGGGACTTCTACTCTGGTTCTTTTCCCGATCTTCGAGATGGCCCTTATTAGCTGCATTTTGTCTTGATCAATTGCTTCTTCTTCCTCTTCTGCATTTGAACCTTCTTCCTCTCCTTCATCCTCACTTTCCTCCCTCAGGTTTAACCCTCTTCTCAACTCCTCTTGTAATGCATCAATCTATCTTTGGAGGGCTGCCAGTGCATCTCTTCCACCAGCATTTCTATCACCTCGACCACCTCTGGCACCACCACAACTACTAGGCATCACTCTTGGAGGCATCTTTCTTGACCCCAACCCACAACCACGGTCCTGGTGTGAACTGCCTCACGATCAGCGATCTGTTCACACGCTCAAGAAAACCCGCTCTGATACCACTTGATGAAGGCATAGCCTGAGACTTAGAAAATAACCCACAAACAAGAGAATAATTTTATTATTCAGAAAATGGAGCTTCTTACATGCAGAGGATCTCAAATCCCCCAAGTTCTACAACACATGCAAGTTACAGAAAGCTACAAAATCACCCTTTCACAATATGCGAGCTTGTCCGCAAAAAGTTACCCAAAAATTAGAAGCCCACCCATAAATAGAGCTCCTCTTTAGTTTGGAGCCAAAACAACATTCAAATTTGAGTTTAGGCAGTTTGGCGTTGAAAAATTACAACTTGAAGTTCAAATTTCAAAAGAACATTTGCAATTGTATCTTCTAGAAAGTGCGCCAACTTCCCGGGGCCATAACTTTTGATCCGGGACTCCGATTCACGAACCGTTTAAACCATTGGAAATGTCTCGAAGTCAAGAACATGCTTGAAATCTGCTACATTGATTTTAGCAAGTTTTGGGGATGATTTGGGAACTCTAAGTGCCTCAAATCTAACTTGGAAGATTATTAGGTGCAAATCTAGGAAATTAAAACTGCAATATCTTTCAACCCAGGAATAGAAAATGAAAACCCTAAATTGGGAATTTCATTATGATGAAAAGGGTATCTAAAAATGTAAAAACATCTAAAAAATGAGAAACTTGAAATTTAACTATTTTTGGGTCATGCAAGATTGCCCTTACACCACTGGATGCTCCTGCATCAGACACCCAGGGTAATTTGAGAAGTAACCCCGTCACATCTTAAATGGTGGAGGAAAACCCAAATGGTCAACCTCTGCCATAGGCAACAAGGATGAATCTCCAATAGGCCTTCCTTTCCATTTCACCAGATAGTCTTCATACTGCCTGTTCCTGCTACTCCTTCCCACATGACTATCCAGGATTTCTTCAATCTCCTCCTTTTCTAAAGTAGGTGCTAGAATCCCATACTGTTCCGTCATTGGTACTTCTTCTACGCCACCTTCATGATACTCTGTCAAATCTGAAATGGTGAACACAGGGGAAATGTTGAATCCATCTGGCAACTCTACCTCATATGCATTCCCTGAATCATGCCTCTTAAAAATTTTACAGGGACCGAAATTCTTCATCTTCAATTTGTTATATGTTCCCACTGGGAACCTTTCTTTCCTCAAGTGGACCATCACTTCATCACCAATTTTAAACTCCTTATACCTCATCTTCTGATTTTCCTTAGCCTTATACTGCATATTCATCTTGTTAATATGTTCTCTTACCTTCTCATTTATATCCTTGATGTGTTCTGCAAAATCTTCGGCTTCAGCACTTATTTTCTTCTCTTGGTCCATCTTCCTCAATTCTGGAGCTATTTTGGGGCTACCTCCATACACAATCTGGAATGGTGATCTACAAGTGCTTATATTGAAAGAATTGTAGTAAGAAAATTCTGCCTAGGGTAAGATCAAGTCCCATCCCTTGGGTTTATCTCCTACCAAACATCTCAGTAGGTTACCCAGACTCCTGTTAACAACCTTTATCTGCCCATCTGTTTGTGGATGTTGTGTAGAACTAAACTTCAACTATGTCTTCAACTTCTTCCACAAGGTCCTCAAAAAGTATCCCACAAATTTGGTGTCACAATCTGAAACAATACTCTTTGGCAAACCATGTAGCCTCACCACCTCTTTGAAGAACAAGTCAGCAATGTGGACTGCATCATGGGTTTTCTGACATGGAATGAAATGTGCCATCTTTGAAAACCTATCAACCACCACAAAGACTGAATCATTCCCTTGTTGTGTCCTTGGCAAACCAAGAACAAAGTCCATACTTATATCCTCCCACGGCCTCTCTAGTACAGGTAAGGGCTGATATAACCCTATATTCTGACTCACTCATTTAGCCATCTGACATACCCTACAATTTTGTACAAAATTCTTCACATCCCGTGACAACTAAGGCCAATAATAATGCTCACTGATAATGGTAATTGTCTTATCCCGACCAAAATGTCCTACCTTTCCTCCACTATGCTTCTCCTTTATCAGATTCTCTCTCATGGAACTCCTCGGGATACACAATTGACTTCCCTTAAATAACATGCCATCCTTGATTATGAAATCCAGCCACCTTGTCCTGTCCACTGTAACAGGTTCTTTGCAAGCTTTCGAAGCCTTTGCAAAATCAAGATCATCTGCGTATAGTGTTTTAAGTTCATTGAACCCAACCACTTCAATCTGCATCTTTGTCATCAATGTATGCCTTCTACTTAAGGCATTTGCAACCCTATTTGACATCCCACTCCTATGTTTTAAAACAAAGGTATAACTCTGCAAAAACTCTACCCATTTCATATGCCTCTGATTTAAATTTCCCTGACTATTTAGGTACTGCAAGGCCTGATGATCAGTATATAGAACAAATTCCTTCGGCAACAAATAATGTCTCCATTTCTTTAATGCTTGAACTATTGCATAAAATTCCCGCTGATCATATAAAGAATACTTTCTGGCATCATTTAAACTTTTCACCGGAATTCTTGAGCAATACTACTCCAATGGCACAACCACTAGCACATCACAATCCACACGAAACACCTTGTTGAAGTATGGGGAGGGTTAAAAGCAGTTTAACTCACGTCTGCTCACCTTCAATGGTTCAAAAAAAAAAAATTAATCCCTTTGCTCACTTGAATTCTCTTCCTATCCCCTCTCATTGTTTTAGTCAGGGGTCCACAAATACTACTGAAGTTTCTAATGAACTTTCTATAAAAACTAGCCAAACCATGGAAAGATCTCACCTCGGTAGCAGTTTTTGGGGTAGGCCATTCCAGAATAGCCTTCACCTTCTTTGGGTCCATCTTGAGACCTTCTGCTGAGACAACAAACCCCAAGTACGCTAACTCCCTCTTCCTGGCGCACTTCTTTGGGTTAATCAATAGTTTCTCTTCTCTTAACTTCCTCAAATGCTCATGTATATGCATCAGGATGCTCATCCAACATCTTAGAAATCAAAATATCATCTAAATACACAATAACAAAATTCCCGAGAAATTCTTTTTGATGCGATCATTCATGAGCCACACATGAATGTGCTTTCGGTCATTGGTTTAGCCTAAAGGCATGACCTTTAACCACTTTCGTATAGGCCCTCTTTGGTCTTAAAAGGCGGTCTTCCATTAATCTCCCTCTCAAATCTGGATCTAGTGATATCCACTATTCAGATCAATCTTTGTGAAGTACTAAGCTCCACTCAAACAGTCCATCAGGTCATCCATCCTTGGTAGGGGAAATCTGTACTTGATTATTTATCTTGTTTATGGCTCGGGAATCTGTACACATCCCTCCCACTCCCCCATCCTTTTTGATGCTGCTAGTGCTGGAGTCACTCTTTATGAACTCAAACTCTGGTATCAAACCCTTTCTCAAAACTCTTGAACTTTTGTCTATTCAACTCCTCATTTTTCTTTGGAGTCATTCTATAATTTACCTTGTTGGAAATCTGGCTCAGAAGTCAGAAAAATTCCATCGATAATCTTCTTATTGGTGGTAAACCCTTAGTTACATTATCGGAGAAACAATATCTTGAAACTCATCAGCATCCAAAATTCTTGGAACCTTCTCACTATCCTCCTTGCTCAATCTAGGTCAGTACGCAGCACAAAACTCATGCTTCATGCCTTCCTAAAATTTTCTTCCATTTACCATAACAAATTCTAGCACTATTGCGCACCTTTTCTTAGGTCTCCTTAGGAGGTTTCAACTTGTGATGAACCCCATCCTTTGTCAAGGAATAAGTGTTTGCATGGCCATCATGTATAGCTCGCCTATCGAACTGCCACGGCCTCCCCAACAACATGTGACATGCATCCATGGGGATGATATCACAGAGTACCTCATCATAGTAGCTCTCGATGTTGAACTTTACTAGGCACTGCTCATTGACCAAAAGTTTGTGGTCTTTCTGCAACTAGGCAATCTAATACGGATGTGGGTGCCTTTCCTTCTTCAGCTTCAACTTTGTGACCATCTCTTCTGACACCAGATTATCGGTGCTCCCATCGTCAATAATAACATCACAACATTTTCCTTCACACTTGTACCTTGTGAGAAACAGATTCTTCCTCTATTCTGGTTCCTTTTCCTCAGTCACCAGGACTCTCCTAATCACTAGGGCTTTTCCCCTTTCAGCATCATCTGAATGTTCAGATTGGACCTCCTGATCTACATGCACAACCCTTCCATGACCTTCTGGCCTTTTATCTGCCCTTCCTTGGTGTTGTGGAAATTCATAGGCTCGATGCCCTTCTTCACCACACTGGAAACACGTTCCTTTAAAACCACCTCTTCCAGATCCTTGTCCATATATCCCTCGTCCTCTGCCTCTTTGATCACCACTGTTTTGATCATGAGGGCAGTAGAAGTTGTCATTTCTTTGGCTTCGGCTGGTACCCACATCTTCACTTTTCTTTTCATCATCATTTCGTCTTCCTGAAGGTCTTCCATTGCCCCTTCCGCTTTGACCTCCTCATCCTTTTTGCTTGCCATCAAATCTTTTATTCAGCTTCTCTTCCACCTTCAGAGCAAACTGATACACATCCTCAATGGTGGTCATTGACTAGGCTTAACTCCTCCTAAATGCTTGGTCGCAACCCATTAAGACTCGGGCTACCTTCTCCTTATTGGCCCTCTGTTGTGACCCGTTCTATTGATTTATCTTTGTGAAATCTTCAATATATTCTTTCCACTGGATCTGCTTCCTTGGCCTTCCAAAGCCCTACTTGATTTCTTCCAGCCGAGGATCTAACTTTCGTAGTCCCTTGCGGGTATGAGCCCTTCTTAGGTTTCTCCCCTATGTGATCCCATGTTGATCTTGACTTTTCCTCTTAGATTTCTTTGAAATTGGACCTCTTTCCACTGTCTTGGCATGGCCCTTTAGCTTCATTTTCGCAAACTTAACCTGATCTGGGTCCTCTATTTCCTCATACTCAAAATATTCTTCTAGCTCGTTGATCCAGTCGATCAACTCTTCCGGGTTGAGACTTTCGGAATAACTAGGGACTTCTGCTCTAGGTCTTTTCCTAATCTTCGAAATGGCCATTATTAGCCACATTTGGTCTTGATCAATTGCTTCTTCTTCCTCTTCTACATTTGAACTTTCTTCCTCTCCTTCATCCTCACTTTCCTCCCTCGGGTTTAATCCTCTTCTCAACTGCTCTTGTAACGCGTCAATCTGTCTCTAGAGGGCTGCCAGTGCATCTCTTCCACCAACATTTATGCCGCCTCGACCACCTCTAGCACCACCATGCCTACCATACATCACTCTTGGAGGCATCTTTCTTGACCTCGACCCACAACTATGGTCCTGGTGCGAACTGCCTCACAATCAGCAATCTGTCCACACGCTCAAGAAAACCTGCTCTGATACCACTTGATGAGGGCACAACCCGAGACACAGAAAATAACTCACAAACAAGAAATAAATTTATTATTCAAAAAATGGAGCTTCTTACATGCAGAGGATCTCAAATCCCCAAGTTCTACAACACATGCAAGTTACAAATAGCTACAGAATAACCCTTTCGCAATATGCGAACTTGTCTCCAAAAAGTTACCCAAAAATTAGAAACCCACCCATAAATAGAGCTCCTCTTTAGTTTGGAGCCAAAAAAACATTCAAATTTGAGTTTAGGTGGTTTGGCACCAAAAAATTACAACTTGAAGTTCAAATTTCAAAAGAAAATTTGCAATTGTATCTTCTAGAAAGTGCACCAACTTCTTGGGGCCATAACTTTTGATCCGAGACTCCGATTCGTGAATCATTTGAACCGTTGGAAAGGTCACGAAGTCAAAAATGCGCTCAAAATTTGCTACACCAATTTTGGCAAGTTTCAGGGCCGATCTAGGAAATCTAAGTGCCTCAAATCTAACTCAGAAGATTTTCAGGTGCAAATCTGGGAAACTAAAACTGCAATATCTTTCAACCCAGGAATAGAAAATGAAAACCATAAATTGGGAATTTCATTATGACGAAAGGGGTATCCAAAAATGTAAAAACATCTAAAAATTGAGAAACTTAAAATTTAACTATTTTTGGGTGATGCAAGATTGCCCTTACACCACTGGATGCTCCTGCATCAATAATAAAAATGAACTTAGTCTTACAAGAGTAGATTTTGCATGGATTTTAAGAATCTTAATTGGTGTTTATTTCAATTCGTCACTACATGAGTAGCATGGAAGAATAGTTGTTCCTAAGACATTTGTCTGCAAGAATATTCAATGTCAAGAATATCATGTGTCTTTTTGCACAAGCCACAATTTTAAATGTATAACCTGTAATTGTATTAATAGTTTCAATGGGAAAGCTTATATTTAAGTGATCATTAAATCTTTTAACATAAAAATAATATAGTGAGATGGTATTGGTAAATAAGGTTATGACATCTATAATTTTAATCAATTTAATCATAAAATTAGTCTGAGATGAATTCAATATTAGGTGATCCCACAATAGTGGTTTACAATTTTTGGCCAAAGTAGACACTAAAAAATATATTTTTAACTAAATCTTCACTTTCAGGCACCTATAGCGGCTAAACCGTGAGGAATTTGAAGATGATGAAAACTAGAGTTTCGTGGCATTTTGTTTCTAGATTCTAAATATATTTTTTTCATTTTTTTTGGAATCATATTGCACTTCTTTTTCCATCTCCCTCAAAAACTTGTTTTTTTCAAAAAAAAACATTTTTAAAAAGTGACGCTCACCGTATAACGCATAATTTTTTTTCCACGAAGGATAAAATTCTAATTCTTTCGAAATTAGATTTGTAACTCTGATATCTAGTGCTTCCACTTGGTTATATAGTTTTTTATTAATTTTTTTTCTTTAATCAAGTTTCAAAGTCAAACCAATTACAATTTAGACATAGTGCGACCATATAACATGTAAATTTTTTTGTATGTATCAATTTATTTATTTTTGTTGGATCAAGGACTCCAATAAATGGTGCAATCAAATTTTTCAATTTTTTTTGATAACCTTCTATTTTTCCACATGCGCAGAACAAAGAGCTTGATTTTTGATGAAAAACCTATATTCACAAGAAATAAAAAATAAATATAATAATCAAATTAAATTTAATTAAAATTATACTTTTTTGGAGTCTTATAATAAGGAATACATACTTACAAAAAAATAAATTTTAAATGAATTCATTTGATCCCCCCAAAGGTAAATCAAAAGTGGTTTTTTATCAACATTTTGATAGGTGTAAAAGAGACTCTGTAATAGGTATGGTTTAAAACTAGCCGAGTTCTATCTAAGGGGGCTTGGTCTAAGGTGGTTTGATCAAACCCTATTCAATTAAAATCCTTTAAATGAAAATTTTCAAGGCTTAAATCATTATATTTTCTAAAAATATGTGATTTTAGTAAAAATTAGGATCTCCTAGAAAGTGTAAACCAACACCCTATCACAAGAGTTATATCAAAATTTTCAAGAGTTCTCAAATTCATCATAGTTAGTTTAAATTTTTTTATCTTCTAAGTGAACATAATAATTCTAAAATAAAACAAATTGAAAGTTGCATATTTCTTCTAGATGAGTAGTAAACCATATAATAATTGAATAGTTTAAATGCATGTCTAGTGAACATAATGAATTTGATCCAATAACAATCACAATAACAAAAAATTACATAATACAAAATTACAAATTGAATGTCATATCTTTCTAAGTGTTTTAGAGGAAAGAAAGCTAAGTGTGAAAAATTTAAAGTGAATTAAATTTTTTGTTTAATATTTTTGAGACTTGTCTTTTCTCTTGTATCTCTTTGTGTATTTTTCTTTCATTTCTATTTTTACATATAATATAATTTTGATGAAACAAAAAATCAAATAAAAGAGATTTGATGAAACAAAAAAAAAAAAATCAAATTAAAAGGATTTGATGAAACAAAAAAATCAAATAAATAAATAAATAATATTTTTTATCAAAATCAAATATTTATTTGATCATAAAAATAAATAAATCAAAAAAGAAAATTAGAGAATGATAACTCTCAGCGTATTTTATATATATTAATATTTAATATATGTATGCTAGTATTTTACTACACTCAATTTACCTTATCTAATTAATCATTGCACTTTATACAAAACAAGAATTAGATATTGTTTCTAATTTTCCACTAACATTCAAAGTGTATAAATCATATTATAAGGCATCGACGGTTGAGAATGTGATGTAAGACTATTGAAAAAGATCTCACCATTCGATGAACCGAATATAAAATAATCAAAGAAAGAAGATTTAGATATTGTTTCTAATTTTCCACTAACATTCAAAGTGTATAAATCATATTATAAGGGCATTAACTGTTGAGAATGTGATGTAAGACTATTGAAAAAGATCTCACCATTCGACGAACCCAATATAAAATAATCAAAGAAAGAAAAAAATAAAGAAAATAATCAATATTCTTTCTACATTTCCACTAGAAAATATGCTTCACATTCATATTATAAAGGTAAAAAAAAAAATTATTATATTTTGCAAATAAAAAACATATTATATTTTAGAAAAATATATTTAAATGCACTAGATTAATTTAGCTTATCAAAATACTAAGCTCTATCCATAGAAATTTTAAATTAACAAAATAACCATCATATCTAGTGCACACCAAAGTGCATTGCTAGTTTAATTTTTGAATAGTTCTAACCATAATTTTTACCTTTTTTTCAATTGCACATAGTTCTAACCATAATTTTTACCTTTTTCTCAATTGCACACCAAAGTGTGATTGCTAGTTTATTTTAATTGTGTAACATTTATAAAATATTATATTAGTAAAAGTAACATAGAAAGATGAAATGACTAAAATCACTTGATAAAGTTAAAAGTGAAAAATATTTCTAAAAAAATTAGAAAAATAGTTTACCTTTCTTTTCCTACAAATTTCCATAACAAGAAAAGAGAAATAATTTTTACAATTTTTAAAGTTAAATATTTAACATATTCACTTAAAAAAACATAAAATTTTAGTTTTTAATTGATTAAAAATGGTTTATTAATAATTAATTAACATAATAAGTTAAAGAAATCATTGCAAATATAATAACATTTAAATTTAAAAATATTCTATATTGACTGAGTCATTTGTCAAACAAAAATCAAGTTTAAAATCTAATGATAGGACCCCCAAATTATTATAGTTTAACTATATGAAAAGCTACTTGTAACTCTTATAGCCCTTTGAGTAAAATTGATCATTTTTTTTGAAGTAATTTCCATGCAACATCCACATGATGTACTTTTGTTAATGTGTTACCTACAAAAAAGTGTAAAGTATATTTTCCTGATAACACCTAGTAATATCACATAAAACGTGTTAATGAAATAATTTTCTAATAAGCAAACTAATTTTTCAAAAAACTTAATAACAAATTAGAAGATGAGAGCTTTAAATTATGTTCACAATTATATATTTAAAATTGTTTTTATATTAAATAAATTTCTTTTTATAATCATTTATAATAGAAATAGAATATTATTAAAATAATTAATTAATTATACAAATTGCATTAAATAGTATACACAATTAAATATCATCAAAATAAAATTTATTAATTTATTAATAATAAATAAGTTACATAATCATCATTAAAAAATAAATAAAAAATAACATATGTGTATGTGAGTGAATTAGAAATATTTAAGATGATAAAATAAATTAAAAATATGAAAAGGAATATAAGAGTTATTATATATAAAGTTAGGAAGTGAAAACTTTGATAATTTTTAGATTATAAATTAAGATCAACAAAAGTATCAATATATAAAATTAAGATTTTAAATGATTTTTGAATTGATTTGCCATTGTACATTAAAATAAAATTATTTCATAATAACTAATAGGTACAAAATTTGAATAATAATAAGATTTTAATTTTTTTGAATATGTTAATATTATTAACAAAATATTTTTTAATAATTAATAGGTACATAGTGTTGGGATGTGAAGCCCATCATTCGACCCTTCATATCCTCCCAACTCTTGAGTTCATAGCTGAATATGAGTGTATAAGTATAGTTCATGTATTGTGTTGTATTATTGGTTAATATAAGATTATTCCCCGCTTTCTTGGTGGACGTAGCCATTTATGGTGAACCATGTTAAAAATCATGTTATGTTGTTATGTTATGTTGTGTGACTTCTAATTCTTTTTTTATATGATCCTTTAATATTTAACAATTGGTATCAGAGCTTTAGTTAGAAAGTTGTTTTGGAAATCTTGAAGAATTTCCAAGAAAATGGAAATGGAAGCTTTGCCTGATTGGGCTTGAGCTCTCATGTGTTGGATTTGGTTGATGCAGAGAAGGGGAGCACAGATGCAGGTGATGGTATAGTGTTTTTTGAATCTCTAGACAGTGGTGTTTCTAATTATGGATCAATGGGTGCATTTGTTCTCTCTGATTTGGCCTGGAGAAGACTAATCGAGTGTGTCCATGAACAAATGTTGGCGAAGTTAAAATCTTCACAGGGCCTAGTTGCAATGTAAGATTGGAAATGTAGGGGATGTCGTGCAATGCATGGTTGTACCGATTGGACTTCATAGGGGAGATTGTTGGGATGTGAAGCCCAATGGTCATTCAACCCTTCATCTCCTCCCAACTCTTGAGTTCATAGCTGAATATGAGTGTATAAGTATAGTTCATGTATTGTGTTGTATTATTGGTTAATATAAGATTATTCTCTGCTTTCCCAGTGGATGTAGCCATTTATGGTGAACCACATTAAAACTTGTGTTATGCTATTATTTTATGTTGTGTGACTTCTAATTCTTGTTTTTATTTTATCATTTAATATTTAACACATAATGATCCATAATAAATAAAGATAATAATAATGATATTAGAACCATTAAGTTTGTGAATTTATAATTTAAAAAATATATATTAAAATACTTTTTATAAAAGTAAAATAAACTAGTTTTAAATAAGAATACAGTTTGTGATAAATATATATGTCTGCTTTCATTTACAAAATCTAACAAGTCTGAATTCAATGAATGTCCATTGTGAGGATCATCTCTTGTAGGCAATATTTGAAAACAAACCAATGCAAAAGTACGAGGAGCCATCAATTATTCCAACATTAAAAAATTAATTAGGCATCTTAAATATATAATAAACACTATAAAAAACTTTATGAAAATTGTAGAAAAGTAATTTATAAACTACACAAGCTTAAAAGAAAATATTATTTATTTATATGTATATAAAATAATCCTCCTTATCTTAGAAATGTGGAGCAGATTGCCTAGTGGTATATAAAATAATCCTCCTTATCTTATAATTACATGGCATACATGAAGCGCGTGGAATCAAAAGATTCTAAGGACGAGGATGAGAATTGATGGAAGTTGTAATGCCCTACCGTGCAAACCCCAAAGGAACTAATAATAACAGAATAATTTTTTTTTTTAAAAGAATATAAGATTGTATTAAGTATTCCAATATAACAATGTATTAAGTTACACGACTAATTCCATTGGGGAACACGAGGTCATTACTACACTAACCCATAACAACGATAATAGATTAAACCATAATTAAACAATTACATAAATCTATTCATTCCCATTTCATCATTTAAAATATCCATTAATAGTAACCATATTAATACCATATGTACATATGACAACGAAAGATACTATAAAGATATGAAGCATTTATATTACCACAGATATAACACAACTTAACACAACTATTACAAATGATCGTTCCTGAAGAAATGCATGGCCTGAATATACCTTACATCCAAATGATAGAAAAAAATACAACTGTCTAAACATACATCCCAATAACCACATATACAATTTACAACAAGGTCATCCCAACACACGTGGGGGACAATACATCAATGAATACATTACATCTGAAGTATAACATACATCTAGTACAAAGAATTACTGGATCATCAACATCCGCCAAAACCCTGCAATAAAAGATACATCTGCAACCAAAAAGGGAACCCAATGGGGTGCAAAGCACGTTCCACCCAACCACCCCCGTGTTGGGAGTAGACAAGGAAGGATCCCCGACCAAGCACGTCTAACAGGAACACAATACTAACTCTAGATAGACAACTTAACATCAAAGACCACTTAGAAACTCAACAACAACCAATCCAAAAAGCACAATAACGAAACACTTCTGAACATAACAATAAAACACCTTCCAAATTACAACTAGTCACACTCACAACATCAATGACACTCAAGACATAATATGAAGGACTACATCCAACAATGACCAAAGAAAAATCAATAAATCACTTCCAAAGGACTTCAGTAAAATAACACAAATAGAATGTTAGATGAGAGTGTCATCGCATGGTTTCACATGGATTATCCATACAACCTATCACAAGGTGCCGCCTCCATCTCTATATGGATTCTCCAGACAACCAAGTTAAGGTGCCGCCTCCATCTATGGTTCTCCTAACAGCCTATCTCAAGGTGCCGCTCCATAGGGTTACTCATGCGGAGTCATTAACCTTTCATGAAGACAAGGCAATGACCTTGCCAACCACGGCCTTCTCGGTCCCCTTTAGTCTGTGATAGCACTAACAGGCGGACGAGGCATCACAATTATCTTGTTAGTGTTTAATCCCCACCCGTGGTTTATTACTTAAGTTATCACTGATTAATACAACTCTACGTGGGTTACCCTGACAGCCCCTTTGTGCACCGGCCCCCACTAGAGCCACTCTCTCTAAACACTAAACACAAACTATCCAATTACAAAAGGATTGTATTACAAGCAAAATTGAACCAACAATGGAACAATCGCGAGGCATAACCCTCTCGCCCAAAATCACATGTATAACATTCACAAACGATACGCTCCCAGGGTGCATTAACATCACCACCAAAACCAACATAAAAGGGCAACCATCAAATTGTAAGGCCGAATATAACTCACAGTGACCCCACCTTTGGAAGTTCTAAACACAACTTAGGATGCTATAACTGGATAAGTTAACTCTAGGGTTTTCTACATGACCTAAACCCAAATTAAAGAAAATCAAATTAAATAAGATGAATAACTCGAGAGTACCCGATACATATACACACCACAAAACTGTCTAAATGAACAACAAGATTCGTCCAGTAAATAAATCAACAACTTGAGAATATTCAACTCAAACCAAAACACTTCGTTTATTTCTAATTTTCTCGATTACATTATCACATTGTAATATATAAAGACAATATGTAATTATCCACTCTCTCAACATATAAGGTCCATTTATATGCATACAATTAAAGCAAATATAAAAATTTATACTTATAAAATCTATCATAAAAATTATCCTAATTCCACACACACATATATAAAATTATTATAACTACACTACAAATAAAGCATTTTTATAAAAATCATTTGATCAAAACATATATTATAAAATTTATAAAATGTTATTTGGAAAAATATTATATAAATTAATATATATATATATTTATTGATTATATAAAATTATATTTTATACCAAACTCGAATTAAATAAAAACTCAAATTATAAAATTTATTTTATAAGTCAAATTCGAATTAAATTAAATTAAATTTACAGCTCATTTCAAAACACAATAAATTTTGCCACTAACAAACCATTACTTGAGTATATTAAATAAAATAACATTTAGTTTGTCTCTAATTTTCACAATTAACTATATCATTGTAAACTTTGTAAAAATTACTTCATTCACTCAAAGTCTCAACATATTATATTTTTCATATATATATATATACACACACTTTTTGTGCGAATATACATATATACATATATATATATAAATCATATATTTAAAATTTCATAATAAACTAAATTATTCAAATATATATATATACATATACATTATGTAATATATAAATATATATTAATTTATCTATATATATAAATCCCGAAATCCATATTCCGCATGAAATAATCGAAGGAAAACATTTGATAAAATAAATCTAATTTAAACCAATTATTCACAGACCCCAATGTGAATGCCATTCGTATTAAATGAAGACAGTGGCTAGTGCATACGAAGGGACTGTTGTACACAGTCCCCACTGGACTGCGCTCAGCAGCCTTGGCTGTTGTGCACAGCCGGTGGTGGCTGCGTACAGCCAGCCACTGGGGCCATGGGTGGTACGACCACCCACCACCCAAACAAAACAAAATTTTAAATTTAAATTTATTTATTTTATGTCAAAACATATGCGCCAAACAACCAAACGCCGAGGTTACTTTAAAATTTATATTTTATTAATTTCTGAATCATACGAAATCACAGAAGGAACTATTAAGATAACATTCAAATTAAAAATATAAATATATTGTATTCAACCCTCACAATTACGGAATTTGGAAAATAGAAGTATATATTTCTATAACTTCTTTTTTTTATTTTTATTTAAATATTTATATTTCGTACCTCAACCACAACAGCACCATATTTTATATTAAAATTTCATCCGTATGAAAGTACAAAAGAATATGAACAAATATGAAATGAATTAAATATATTTTATTTAATATTTATATAAATGAAAATTACACCAGTACATAAAAATTTTATATATATTTCTTCGAATGATTCAACCAGAATAATAATATATGTATATTTAATTTTGTATTTATGTATATATATTTAATTAACACAAATAGAATTATATTATATATATATAAGAGATTCTGAATAATAAAATAAATAAATAGATTTTCAAAAGATCCAAAATAAATCTAGGCATGCAAAAATATTCATCACAATAACAATATGATTTTCTTTTCAATAATTTCATAATTAAATTATATTGAAGAATTTAAACCAAGGTTTTCACTACAGAGAAATACAAAACATTTATAACAGACAAATCCCAATCACAGGAAACTCTTTTTAAAACACAAGGAGACATTAATCTTCCAACATGGCAGTCAAGAATTTATTACAAAAGAATAAATCAAAAGAGAAATAATGAACTTGAAAGGAACCTGGAATCCTTCGTTCGATGAAGAATCCTTTCTGAATCCTCTTCTCGACTTCCCGCCTTCAACTCTTTTCTCTATCTTCGGCCTTCAACGTTCTTCTGAATCTATCTTTTCTTTCTAAAACCACAATAATTTTACCAGAAAACACCAAAACCCAAAACTATTTTTCTTTTCCAAATCCCAAAACAAAGAGAAAAATTCCTGTGTGAATAATTTCCTCATAAAAATAATAAATCAAAATAAAGATTCAATAAAGCTCTTCCGCTTTCTTTTCTCAAAAATCCTCTTTCCTTTTTGGTCCTTTTTCCAGCTTTTAAAAGCACAACTTATCTACAATTTTAATTAAAATAATTTATTTAATCCAGATATTATCCTCACATGATTTTCTAATCTAATAGTAATAAAAAGATAATATCTAATTATTCTCAACAATATTAATTTAATTTAATTTCTTGCACTTTAATTGATTAAATACTTTTTAATTTACAATATATTTAAATTTAACCATTTACTAACTCATAATTAAATCAAAACAACAAAACAACTTTAATTAATTATCTTATCAAATAAGATTAATTAATTAAACACTAACCATAAATTAAATAAAAACTCAACAATTAACTACACAACGACAAGGATAAAACTTCAATCATGCCACAATGACTCACAACAAACGACGGACTTGGGACGGGGACACTTCCAAACCTACTCCCTTTTTCAACATTTTAACCCTTTGGGTTAGTTTAATGCTCGCCCTATCCTGCCGAAGCAGGTGGAATCGAGACTTATTCCTGCAATTCTGCATCCAAATAAACGTCAAGTAGCACATGTATATATATATAATCAAACATCCTATCGTGAGAAGGAATTGCAGTGTAGTAGGGCACTCGTAAACGAGTGATGCTACACTGTCCTCTCACCTAATCTATTCTAACAATTACAATATCAATGACGAACTAAAATTTCTAACCAAATTGATCATAAGATAACATGATACTTAACTACTACATCATTACTAATTATTAACCATTGCATTATAAAATAATACTGAATTCAAATAACATGATCACCATAGAATTATCACATCGACATATAAAACATTAACGAAAAACTATTTAAATAAAGAATAATCCAATCAACACACAGAGTATCATAAATCATACTAATAATGTCACAAGAAGCTAACAACTAAACTACGCATCCACACACACCAAGTCGGTGAATGAATCGCCAACACAAATCAGTATCATGCTAACACACAAGAGAAACCAATAGTAGCAAATAGTATCAAAAACATGTCTTACAGAAGTTTTTGGGGTTAGTATAGTTATAGTGTTTCTATAGTTTTATTTCAGTACTAGCAAATACTAGGGTCTAGAAATTACAGTCAGTCTCAGGTTAGTAGTCAAATGCCTATGCCACTGCCAGACCATTTTGTATGGAAATTCTAAATGCAAGCACAATTGGGTAGGAAAGGGTAGTATGAATGGCCACTTTTGACAGAGAAGGCCAACATGAACTCCTTTTTTGGTTTTCAGAAACACATGGAAACTCTTTTTTGAAAGCAATATAGGGCATTGCCCCTTAGCAACGATTTAACGAGAAAAAAAAATACTCCTCCTTGTTCTTGATGGATAAAATAAAGAAATTTATTAGAAAACATAGATGTAACATTGTCTTTTTCAATTAAATTTATAAAAACACTTTTTATTCAATTAAATTTAATTGTAATAAAAAATCAATACTAATACAATTTGTGGGTATGTGCAGGATCATGATGGGCCAAAAAGTGGCAATATTATGAGTATTTGTAGGGTATGTGGCTAATGACTTTCTTTTTACCCAAAATCGATGAAACAAAAAGGGTTTTTAGAGGAGATTCTCAGCTTTCCACCAATATAAATTATGCTTTAATTTGAATTTAATAAATTATTATTATTCATTTTCTATTAGAATTATGACTAAAGTCCTCATCGATAGGCTGATTGAAAAACATCTATAACTTTCAAATGGTATCACATTTTTTGAAGCTGAAACTTGTGTCACATTCTATGCCTCACATACTATAGGATTAAAAAAAAAAATTAAATTTCATGAAGTTTTGACCAAGTTAAGGTGGTCAAAATACAATTTTTTATATTTTTAAAAGTTGTAATAAAAAAATTCATAATTAATTATTTACTTGGAAAAAAAATTACAAAAAATATGCATCACATCAAACATGAGTCCTCTACTTATATCTAAAATCTTATAAAAATATTATCATTTTATTGTGGTTAGGTGGTGGCAGACACCTACTTCTTATTTTTTCCCTGAAATTTAAGTACTACTGCATTGAAATTTCAAATTTTCACCAAATAGATTTTATTTATTTTTAAATAAACCTAGTAGTTTAGAAAGTACATTCAATTTTCTACAGATTCTATTCTTACATATTTTTGAAATAATATAGATAACTTATTCAAATTTTTACGTCAAATTGCCTAACTATAATTTTTTTGAATTTTTTGCCACTTAAGGGCCTATTTTTCCATGATGATCCTGCACATACCCTTGTTCAAAAATATTTTCAAAAAAAACTATAAAGGGTAATTTAATTATAATCATTTAAAACGATAATTATAAATTAAAATCAATAAGTTCTTAAAAGATACATGAAATTCTATTGATTTTTTAAACATTATTGTCACATACCTGTATGAACCCATCCTAAGGCCTCGTAGTCCCAATGTAATTTGGACTAGAGGTGGAGACTTGAAATTTAATATTAACTCTCTCTGTGTGTGTAAGTGTATGGGTGTGTGTATTCTTAAGTGAATAAAATTTTAATGGTTAATAGTGATGTATGCATATGAAATATAGTTATATTTTTCATTTAATTTCTATGTAGATATATTTGGCTTTCATCTAACTTGGACTAACTAAATTGTGAATGTTGTGAGGAACCATGTTTTGTGCACAGGTGACAAGGTGCATGGTGGAGTCGACTATCTGGATTTGTAAGAAGAAATGATTGTTATGCCAAATCCTTGTCGAGCCTCTAACTTAACTTAAGGTTTTCTTAAGTAATAATAGGTACGTTTATCCAACACCTAGTCAGTCTCATTTGTGGATTTGCAAATCCATAGGTATCATTAACCTCACCTTCCAATCCTTAGAATGTCATTATGAATTTAAATATGTAACTAGGAAATCAAATTATAAATATTAGTTTCCCATTTTTAATATATTAAGTGTTAAGTTATTAAATAAATAAATAATTTATTACAATTATTATTATAGCCTATAGTGTTGATTTAAATTACTACAAGCCATCAAAGTAATTTATAAAAAAAAAAAAGAGAGAGAGAAAAGCAAATGTTAGAATACATTTTAAATAAATAAAAATCAAATGTGCTAGATTTTAATAAATAAATTGAACCCACAGAAGAACTGAGGAATAGAAAATAAGAAGGAAAATAAAACCAACAAGATAGGAAAAGGGTTGTACAAAGTGAAAACAAAATAATAAGAGGAAGAAATGTGAAGAGGAGCGTAGGGTTTCAACAAGAAAATGCTACGGGAAAAAATATTCAACTACTGGTCAGCTCTCTTGAATGTGAATTTGACTGCAATAATTCTTGTCCCTCAGCGCTCTGTAAACAAGAAAAATAGTAAATGGAAGAGACAGGAAGAAAGGACGAGGCCTAGAAGATAAAGAGGGAGTTGTTGGATCTTTTGGAGCAATGGTTTTCATCATTTTGGAAGGAGGGAGGTGTGAGTAAGAGAAACCCCAGTTTGGAAGGCATCTAGACTAAGTCTGAATATTTTGGCACCATTTTCCAACTGTTGGGAGTGGATACTCAAGCTTGAGGACAAGTTTTATTGTTGTTCTTTTTAAAACTCATAATATCTAGCTTGCATGTTTGGAGAAGAAGCATAAAATTGATATTTTATTGTTCTTTTTAAAACCCATAATATTCAAATTTCCTGGTTGGAGAAGAAGCATAAACTTGATATTTTATTGTTGTTCTTTTTAAAACTCATAATATTCAGCTTGCCTGGTTGGAGAAGAAGCACAAACTTGATATTTATTGTTGTTCTTTTTAAAACTCATAACATTCAGCTTTCCTGGTTGGAGAAGAAGCATAAACTTGATATTTTATTCTTGTTCTTTTTAAAACTCATAATATTCAACTTGCCTGGTTGGAGAAGAAGCATAAACTTGATATTTTATTCTTTTTCTTTTTATAAACTCATAAGATTCAGCTGGTATGGTTGGGGTAGTAACTTAACTTAGTATTTATTGTTGTCCTCTTTTATAAAATCATAAGTTTTAGTTGTATTTTGGAATATAAGTTTAAATATAGTTTTATATGTTGTTCCTCATAGGTTTCAGCTTGTTTGATTGAATAAAATTTAAGTAGTGCATTTAATCACCGTGGTGTATGTTTCTCCCTTAAAAACTCCAGCCAAAATAATAGTCTCTACCAAAAAACAAGTTGAAGAAAATGCAAATAAGTTAATCACCCTTAATATTAGCTAGACTTCATAAGTCTAGGGATTGTCTTGTTTATCTAGCTCTAGGATGGCTTAGTCCACTTACAAAACAAGTCAGATACAGCTACCGCCCTCTATGGCAACACATGTCAGTTGGAGCATGGGCTCTACAAGGGAATATATACGAGGAATGCATTACTCCTATAACATAGTATTTCCACTCCTTCCGTGGTGACCACCAACTTTTAAATCCTATGACCCACTTGAGGATAAGCTTATCAATGCTCCATCTTGACAGTAGTCAGGGATCATGCTCTGGTGGTAAAGTGGTATGGTGGTATCCAAAGATAGTAGGCTATCACCTAGGTATATTGGTGAAGAATTACAGGGACTTCTCAGGCTTGAATGACTATCACTAGCAACATGAAGGTTCTAGAGCCAATGCCATGCAAATGAAGGATTCCATTAATTTCTATTATGTAGCTTTTGAGATTAGTGGAAAGTCATACTAGGGAAGTTGGAAGTTTAAGCAAAAGACTAGGTTGTTTTAGGTGCTAGTTCTAGTTCTTTCTTACTCTCAGGGTTGCTGGTCTATTTGTGCCAATATAGTAATATAAGACCTTTCGAAAGCTAGATATCATGTGTCAGTAGTTACTTGAATCTAAAATCTTTGGCATGAACAATCATATCTCTCATGTGGATCTTGGAGTCCATTGGTGGGTTGGGATAGGGAATTCTTATCCTTAAGGTGGGATTCACCATGCACTATAAAGGCTAGAGAGTGACTGAATCTCTTATGTGAACCACCTTCTTCCTACTATCACACTTAAGGTAGTACCTAGGTGAGTATTATTCATTATGGCATTTCATTATTCACATTTCCTTAATACTGCTGAAAAATTGATGGGAAATCATTGCAAAATCATATTGTGCTTTCTATGATAGGTAGGAAGAGAGTACTTTGGCTAATGCTTTAACATGAAAACTTGGATTCCATGGTGCAAGAATGTAAAAGAGCTTGGGTATGTGCAGGATCATGATGGGCCAAAAAGTGGCAATATTTAAGTGATATTGTGGACCATGTAGCTGACGACTTTTTTTTCCTCAAAATTGATGAAACGAAAAGGATTTTTAAAGGAGGTTCTCAGCTTTCCACCAATATAAATTATGCTTTACTTTTAATTTAATAAATAATTATTATTCATTTTCTATTTGAATTATGACTAAAGTCCCGATTGATAGGTTGATTGAAAAACATCTATAGCTTTCAAACAATATCACATTTTTTTAATCCAAAATATGTGTCACATTATATGCTTCACATACTATAGGATTAAAAAAAACATTGAATTTTATGAAGTTTTGACTAAGTTAAGGTGGTCAAATATACGATTTTTTATATTTTTTAAAATTTGTAATAAAAAATTCATAATTAATTTTTTACTTGGAAAAAAATTACAAAAAAATATGCATCACATCGGGACATGAGTCCTCTACTTCTATATAAAATATTATAAAAAAATATTATCATTTTATTGTGGTGAGGGTGGTCAGACAAACACCTAATTCTTATTTATTCCCTAAAATTTAAGTACTACTGCATTGAAATTTCAAATTTTCAACAAATAGATTTTAAAAATAAAAAATTAACCTAGTAGTTTAGGAACTACATTCAATTTGCTATAGATTATATTGTTACATATTTTTGAAATAATATAGATAACTTATTCAAATTTTTACGTCAACTTGCCTAACTCTTTTTAAAAAAAAAAATTGTAGCTTAAGGGCTTATTTGAATTCCATGATGATCTTGCACATACCCACTTATGAGATACAACAAGTGGATAACTGGAATAGTCTTACCTCCTTTGGTTGGTTGCATAATGAACATGAACAAATTGATGGAACTTGTCCAACTGTTTTTTTGAATTTTTGCATGTTTTCTTATTGCTATTACATATTCATATCATGTATTAATGTTGAAAAATCAACCAAGTTGTAAACTCTTAAATTAAAACTCCTTGTGTAGGCCTATAAGCTATGAATGCATTCCAATAGTCTCTATGTCGTTTTAGTGTAGTCATGAAAATAGTATGTGATTGTATAAAGATCTGATTCAAAAAAAAAAAAATTGGTTGCATATTAAGGGGTTACTACATTGGTATTAGAGTGCCAAGTTTCCAACTCTAGGACCATGGAGCTCACTTTTTCTGCATGTGCTAAATTTTTACTATGTTTATGCAACAATGGGTCACAAGAAGAGAGGAAAGAAGAGAGGCTCCAGAAAACCACATGCCCAACCCAAGACCATAGTAGGTTCTATAGAATTTGCTATGAAATTACCTCACATAGAACCAGAAACAATATCTGATTTGGAGACCCTAGAGATAACCATTAATCGTTTAAAACTACAAAAGGGAAAGGAAGTTTTTATACCTTCTAAGATTGTGAAACCGCTAGAGCCGAGCCCACCATCCGTAACCAAGCCCAAGCCATCAGCTAAAAAGATTTTCCTTTTAGTTGCGGGCGCAATGCACCAACTCTATCCAAAAAAGTGATTGCTGAATTCAAGCATTTGCACCCCGAACCATCTGCTATCATTTAAAATTCTGAGGAAGAGCCTAAGGAAGAGGAACTTCCTGTTGTGTAAGAAACTTATATGTAGTGATGATATAGTATTAATTATCATCACCCCTATGTAGTAGCATCTATAATCCTATCTATGTAATGGAATCTATAATCACCTCTATGAAATGGAATCTATGTAATTAATCTTTGTTAATGAAGAACTACCAAAGTAATTATTCCTTAACATTGTTAAAATGGGAATTTTAGTTGACTATTGGATGCTGGAAACATAGCGAATGATGAGTAATTCTAAATTTTTGTAGCATGTGAGTTTAAAACAATTGATGAAGGTTGTAAATAAACATTGAATTTGTTATAATTTGTCTCGCAAGTGAGATTAACAATTACCAAAATGAAGAGGACAACAAGGAGAAGAATTAGTCCCAGTTTAGCTGAAATACTTAGAGCCAACAGAGGTGAAACCTCTTCACAACCCATGTTACCTAAGGAATTGCAAGTTGAGCTTAATGCCCTTGGAGAAAATATAGCTTTGCAAGAGGAATAGATTGAAGAACTAATGAGACAAAAGGAGCAAGAAGTGAATCATAACACTGGCCTAAGAACTGACGAGGACCAAGATCATGAACATAGTTCTAGGGCCACTACCCATAGCTTATCATTGGGAGAGCCATAAAAAAGGGTGGGAAAGGACCCTTTGATTAGGGAGCTAAATAAAATGCAAGCTCCCAAGTTTGACGGAACAGGTGGAGGAGATGTTGTAGAAGCTTGGTTAATTGGAATGAACAAGTATTTTGGGCTATTAGACTTGACTTCCAACACTAAGGCCCGAATTTCCATCTATCAACTAGAAGGGGAAGCATCTTTATGGTGGGACCATCTACTATAAATTAAAAAATATGAATCGCATTAGTTGACTTGGGACAAGTTCATGAAGCGATTCTAAAAGGAATACCTTTTAGTTCACCATCGGGATCATAAATTGACTAAATTCCATTCACTGCACCAAGGAGGGATGACATTTTATGAGTATAAATATAAGTTCATGGGTTTACTTCATCATGTTCATTACATGAAGGAAGAGGAGGACCATGTAAACAAGTTTATTTTGGGATTGAATAAGAATATCATGTATGCGATGAAGATATCATGACCTAAGATCCTAAATCAAGTAGTGGAGGTAGCACTAATTGTTGAAGTGGAGAAGAAGAGCCAGCAAGAGTAGAAACAAAAGTCTTATTCCTTTTAGCACTTTGACAACAAAAGGAAGTAATTTAAGAAAAACATAACAGAAAAGAAGGCAGGGGATAAGTCTAAAAGGAATCAAGGCTACAAAAGAAGTTATGAATCAGTAGAAACCAAGGGTGGTGAAAGAAAATGACAAAGACCATCTAAGCAAGTAGCACAAACTAGCTTTCCCAAGGATAGGGAAGTAAAGAAGAGTGGCCCAGTGGGAGGATGTTGGACTTTTCGTGGTTACCACTACAAAAATCAGTGTCCAAGGAATCAGGATAATTCCACCAAGCCCCCAACTAGAATTTATGCAGTTGTGGATAGCCGCCAAGCTAACAATGAAGCTTCACTCATAGAAATTTGCAAGGTACTTTTCATGGATAATCCATCTCTATTCTAGCAGACTTAGGGGCAACTGATAGCTTTATTTCACCTGAGGTGTTAAAAAATGTAATATTGGATTTAAAAATCTTAGTCAAGAGGATATGGAGGTAGAGTTTGTGTCTAGTAAGACTCAACAAGTAAATTTTAGCTTGAGAGAAGTAGAAATTGATTTAGGAATCACAAAAACCAAGGTTAATCTATTGGTCATAAAGTTAGGAACTTATGACTTGATCCTAGGAATGGATTGTTTCAAGGCACACCAAGCTAAACTGGATTGATCTAACAAAACATTTGAATGCGTAGATGACCAAGGAAGACTGGTAGTACTCCAAGGAATTCAAAGGCCAGTAGTTGTGAGAATGGTCTCAACCATGCAAGTCAAGAGAGCTTCAAGGAAAGGAAGCAAACTATATATGATAAATATTGAAGAAGGTAGCGAAGACCTAGTTCCTAATATTGAGGATCATCCTATTCTTCAAGAATTTCAGGACATCTTTCGTGAAGAATTTCTAGGCTTACCCCCTACGCGACAATTTGAGTTTTCAATAGATCTAGTTCCAAGGGAAGATCCTATATCAAGGGCTCCTTATAGAATGAATACTACTGAATTACAGGAGCTGAAAGTGCAACTACATGATCTAATGGAAAAAGGGCTAATACGGTCTAGTGTGTCACCTTGGGGAGCCCCGGTGTTGTTCATCAAGAAGAAAGATGGGACACTAAGATTGTGCATTGATTATCGTACGTTGAACAAGGTGACCATTAGAAATAAATATCCCCTTCCTTGAATTGATGATTTATTTGGTCAAATGGAGGGAGCCACAATATCTTCAAAAATAGACCTAAGGTCTGGATACCATCAACTCCAGATCAAGGAAGAAGATATTCTGAAGACAAATTTCTAAACTAGATATGGGGACTATGATTTTTTAGTGGTACATTTTGGCTTAACAAATGATCCATCCACCTTTATGAGCCTCATGAACCATGTATTTCATGACTACCTAGACAAATTCGTGCTGGTATTTTTAGATGATATTCTCATCTACTCCAAGAATCTATAGGAGCATGAGGAGCATCTAAGAATATTACTATAGAGGTTGAGAGAACATAAATTGTATGGAAAATTGTCCAAGTGTTCCTTCTTCTAGCCTAAGATACACTACCTTGGACTCATCATCTCAACTGAAGGAATTTTAGTGGGTCCAACTAAAAGTCAGGCAATTGTAGATTAGCCTACTCCTAAGAATGTATTAGAAGTAAGGAGCTTTATGGGATTGGCTGGATACTACAGAAGATTTGTGGAGAAATTTTCTAAAATAGCTAACCCCATAACATCTCTTCAGCGAAAAGGAAAGAGGTTTGAGTGGACTAAAAAGTGTGAAAATTCCTTCCAGTAGCTGAAGGAAGCTCTCAACACCACTCCAATCCTACAAGTACCTAATCTTGAAAAGGAATTTGTAGTATGGACAAATGCCTCATTGGATGGATTAGGTGGAGTTTTGATGCAAACTGGGCAGGTGATCGCTTTTGAATCTGGGAAATTGAAGGATCATGAACTCAATTATCCTACTCATGATTTGGAACTTGCAGTAACTATCCACACTTTGAAGGTTTGGAGGTATTATTTAGTGGGAAGACCATTTAAGTTGAATACTAATCATAAAGGGCTCTAGTATTTATTCAGTCAACCTGGAACTTAAATGCTAGAAAAAAAGGTGTCTAGAATTCTTAAGTAACTATGAGATAGACATTTCATATGTTAAGGGAAAAGAGAATCAAGTTGTTGATGCCTTAAGTCGTAGGGCCAAACAAGTTGCAATCACTCAAGTAAAGTTTAGTAGGCCTAAGAGTATTAAGCAGATGCAAGAAAAAGATCCCTTTTGTCAACAAACAAGGCTAGAATTGTAGCAAGGGACTAGTACAATAGAATAGATCATCTTGGGAATGATGGTATCTTACGTTATGAATAGCGAATATATATACCTGAAGAAGGAGACTTTAGAACAAAAAATCCTTGAGGAAAGCCATAATTTACCCTACCAAGCACATCCAAGAGTAACTAAGATGTACTTAGATCTAAAAACTCATTATTTTTGGCCAGGAATGAAAAGAGAAGTAGCAAATTTTGTTGCAAAGTACCTAGAATACTAGTGGGTCAAGGCTAAACATTTCCATCCAGTAGGGACATTGTACCTTCATGAGTTTCCTTGGCACAAATGGTTAGTGATTTCAATGGATTTTGTGACAAGTTTTCCTAAAACTCGACATCAACATGATAGAATTTTGAAAATAGTTGATAAATTAACCAAAGTAGCACACTTCATGCCTGGTAATGTTAAGGATGATGCTCCAACTTTATCAAAAAGGTTCACAAAGGAGGTAGTCAGGTTGCATGGGATGCTAGAAGTGATTATATCTGATAGGGAAAAACTATTTACTTCTAGATTTTGGATAGCCCTCATGACCACTCTTTGTACTAAACTCAATTTTAGTACTACCTACCACCCTGAAACGAATGACTAGACGAAAAGGGTTAATCAGGTTATGGAGGAAATTCTTTGAATGTATGTAATGGACCAAGCCAAGAAATGGGAGGAGTATTTACCTTTAATTGAGTTTGCATAAAATAACTCCTACCATTCATCCATTCAAATGGCTCCTTTCAAGGCACTTTATGGAAAGAAGTGCAAAACTCTAATAGGATGGGATTGTTTGGACAACTGTGTTATCATTGGACTTGAGCTACTTCAAGAATATGATAAACAGATAAAAATTATTAGGGAGAGGTTGAAGGAAGCTACAAATCAACAAAAGAGTTATGCAGATGCTAAGCAGACACCCAAGGAATTCATAGTTGGGGATAGAGTGTTTATGCGTGTCAAACCCCAAAAAAATACAATAAAATTTGGCAAGGCTACCAAATTATCCCTGTGATATATCAAACCCTTTGAGATGCTCGAAAGATTAGTCATGTGGCTTACAAACTAGCTCTTCCACCATCTCTCTCTCTCACATAATGTGTTTCATTTATCACTACTTAAGAAATATGTTGTTGATCCCACCCATGTAATTGATTGGCAAGCACTACATGTAGAAGAGGCTAGAGATATCCACCTTGAACTGCTCTCCATCCTAGAAAGATGCAACATACAACTGTGCAACAGAACAATACTGCAAGTTAAGGTCCTTTGGGACCAATATGGGGAGCAAAGAGCTACTTGGGAAGATGAAAATCTAATTAGACTAGAATATCCAAAATTATTTTAGCTAAGTCGAGCCAGCTTAATCCTAAGGGGAGGAGGATGTCACATCCATGTATGAACCCATCCTAAGGCCCCATAGTCTCAATGTAATTTGGACTAGGGGTGGGGACTTCAAATCTAATATTAACTATGTGTGTGTATGTAAGTGTATGGGTGTGTGTATTCTTAAGTGAATGAACTTTTAATGGTTAATAGTGATGTATGCATATGAAATCTAGCTATGTTTTCAATTTAATTTCTATACAAATATATTTGGCCATCTTTCATCTAACTCAGACTAACTAAATTATGAATGTTGTGAGGAACCATGTTTTGTGCATAGGTGACAGGGTGCATGGTGGAGTGGACTCTGTGGATCCATAAAAAGAAATGATTGTTATGCCAAATCCTTTTTGAGACTCTAGCTTAACTTAAGGTTGTTTGAAGTAGAAATAGGTACATTTATCCAACACCTACTTAGTCTCATTTGTGGATTTACAAATCCATAGGTATTGTAAAAGTCACTTGCAAAGTCCTTAGAATGTCATTATGAATTTAAATATGTAACTAGGAAATCATATTATACAGACTAGTTTCCCATTTTTAATATATTAAGTATTAAGTTATTAAATAAATAAATAATTTATTATAATTATTATTATAGCCTATAGTCTTGATTTAAATTACTACAAGCCATCAAAGTAATTTATAAAAAAAAAGAGAGAAAAGCAAATGGTAGAATACATTTTAAATAAATAAAAATCAGTGTGCTAGATTTTAATAAATAAATTGAAGCTATAGAAGAACCGAGGAATACAAAATAAGAAGGAAAATAAAACCAATGAGATAGGAAAAGGGTCGTACAAAGTGAAAAAAAAATAATAAGAGGAAGAAATGTGAAGAGAGGCGTAGGGTTTCAATAGGAAAATTCTATAGGAAAAAATATTCAACTATTGGTCAGCCCTCTTGAATGTGAATTTGGCTATAATAATTCTTGTCCCCTCGGCACTCTGCAAATAGGAAAAATTAGTAAATGGAAGAGATAGGAAGGAAGGATGAGGCCTAGAAGATAAAGAGAGAGTTTTTTGATGTTTTGGAGCAATGGTTTTCATCATTTTGGAAGGCGGGAGGCATGAGCAAGAGAAACCCCAGTTTGGGAGGCGTCTAGATTGAGTCTGGATATTTTAGCACCATTTTCTAGCTGCTGGGAATGGATACTCACACTTGAGGACATGTTTTATTGTTGTTATTTTTAAAACTCATAATATTAAACTTGCTTGGTTTGAGAAGAAGCATAAACTTGATATTTTATTCTTGTTTTTTTTAAAACTCATAATATTAAACTTGCTTGGTTTGAGAAGAAGCATAAACTTGATATTTTATTGTTGTTCTTTTTAAAACTCATAATATTTAGCTTTCCTAGTTGGAGAAGAAGCATAAACTTGATATTTTATTGTTGTTCTTTTTAAAACTCATAATATTCAGCTTGCTTGGTTGGATAAGAAGCATAAACTTGATATTTTATTGTTGCTTTTTTAAAACTCATAATATTCAACTTGCCTAGTTGGAGAAGCATAAATTTGATATTTTATTGTCGTTCTTTTTAAAACTCATAATATTCAGCTTTCTTGGTTGGAGAAGAAGCATAAACTTGATATTTTATTGTTGTTCTTTTTATAAACTCATAGGATTTAGCTAGTATGGTTGGGGTAGTAGCTTAACTTAGTATTTATTGTTGTCATCTTTTATAAAATCATAAGTTTCAGCTATATTTTGGAATAGAAGTTTAAATATAGTTTTATATTGTTGTTCCTCATAGGTTTCAGCTTGTTTGATTGAATAAAATTTAAGTAGTGCATTCAATCACCGTGGTGTATGTTTCTCCCTTAAAAAACCTAGCTAGAATATTAGTCTCTACCAAAAAATGAGTTGTAGAAGAAGCAAATAAGTGTAGGATAATTGATCTCAGACCTTAGTAAACTGCTGCAAGAATTTTAGATGCCTAGGATACTTCCAAATGCTCACTTTTAGTAGGCATCTCCCTTTTTATACTATTATATTTCCCTTTAAATGGTGTATTCATTTTATTTTTATGATGTCAATAGAATTTTATTCCTATCAAGTTGCTTCATATATCTTGAATAAGTGTTAGCTATTAATTTCATTGTAAAATGGTTAGAGTTGCAAACAACTAATATGAAGGTCAATAGGATGTTAAATTGGTTTAGAATTGGATTTCACCTTTTTGTGATTCTTCACTTAACCGAGTTGATCTCTCCTTGTCTTAGCAAGTTAAACTGTTGGCTGCTATTATAGAGTAAGAGTCTTTGTTATTGAATGTTGGAAGGACAAATATACTAGTCACACCTTCCTATTTTTCTATTTTTGGGTAAGGGTGTTGGCTGAAACCAGGATAGCCAAGGTAGAATTAATGTCAAAATATTAATAAGAATATTTGTGGGAAGAGTAACATGTTGGGCCCTTGCAATGACAATAGATTTCAACTAGTTAATGGTGTATATAAGGGTTGGCTAGAATACATATACAAATCGATGAATGGATTTCTTCTCAAGTTTAGGTGATCACAAAAAATGTCTCTATATGCTAGAGAAATTGGTTAATCACCCTTAATATTAGCTAGACTTCATAAGTCTTAGGAAAGACCATAGTCAGGTGGACTATAGGGATGGTCCTTTTTATCTACCTCTAGGATGGCTTAGTCCACTTACAAAACAAATCGGATACAGCTGTTGACCTCTATGGCAACACATGATGGTTGGAGCATGGGATCTGCGAGGGGATAGGTAGCAGGAATGCATTACTCCTATAACATAGTAGTGCCACTTCTTCCGTGGTGATCACCGACTTGTAAATCATATGACCTGCTTGAAGATAAGCTTATCAATGCTCCAACGAGACAATAGTCAAGGAGCATGCTCTGTAGGTAGAGCGGTACGATGGTATCCAGAGATAGTAGGCTATCACCTAGGTATGTCGGTGAAGAATGTCAGGGACTTCTCAGGCTTGAATGGCTATCACTAATAGCGTGAAGGTTCTAGAGCCAGTGTCATGCAGGCGAAGGATGCCATTAATTGCTATTTTGTAGCTTTTGACATTAGTGGAAAGTCATACTAGGGCAGTTGGAAGTTTAAGCAAAAGACTAGGTTGTTTTAGGTGTTAGTTCTAGTTCTTTCTTACTCTCGAGGTTGCTAGTCTATTTGTGCCAATATAGTAATAGAAGACCTTTCAAAAGCTAGATATCATGTGTCAGTAGTTACCTGAGTCTAAAAGCTTTGGCATGAACAATCATCTCTCTCATGTGGATCCTGGAGTCCATTGGTGGGTTGGGATAGGGAATTCTTATCCTTAAGGTGGGATTCACCATGCACTATAAAGGTTGGAGGATGTCTGAATCTCTGATGTGAACAACCACCTTCTTCCTGCTATCACTTAATGTAGTACCCATGTGAGTATTATTCTTTATGGCATTTCATTATTCACATTTCCTTAATACTGTTGCACAATTGATGGGTAATCATTGCAAAATCATATTATGCTTTCTATGATAGGTAGGAAGAGAGTACTTTGGCTAATGCTTTAACATATAAACTTGGATTCCAGGGTGCAAGAATGTGAAAGGGCTTATGAGATACAACAAGTGGATAACTAGAATAGTCTTACCTCCTTTGGTTGGTTGCATGATGAACATGAACAAATTAATGGAACTTGTCCAACTGTTGTTTTGAATTTCTACATGTTTTCTTATTGTTGTTGCATATTCATATCATGTATTAATATTGAAAACCTCAACCAAGTTGTAAACTCTTAAATTAAAACTCCTTGTGTAGGCCTATAGACTACGAATGCATTCCAATCATCTCTATGTTGTTTGAGTGTAGTCATGAAAATAGTATGTGATTGTACCAAGATCTTATTCAAAAAAAAAAAAATGGTTGCATATTAAGGGGTTATTACAATTATTACCTCAAACATTTTATCCTTGATTACAAGATTTTCAAAATGTTGAGCAAGAGAGATTTGATATCTGATAGATGTCTAAAGCTATGAAATTCCATAAAGACGTAATACCATCCATAAATTTAATGACCTACTTAAAACACACAATATATAACATAAAAAATAGTTAAAACAATACAAATCTCAACACAATATATAATTTTTTGATTGAATTATAATTTACTACTCATACATTTTTTTTACGAGTTATAAATCTTTATTATAACTTATATATTTTAAAAATTATGTAAATTAAAATTTATCAAAATCATCTAAAAAACTTTAATAAATAGTACAAAAGAATAAATTATTTAAAAATATTATTACAATATTTATTAAAATTATTAAATAAATAATCTTAATTAAATAATATTTTTCATTATATTTATACATTCTTTATTGTTTTAAATGTACAAAGAACTATATATATATATATATATATATTTATAATAATGTAATTGTTAAGCATATACAAAAATTATAATATATCATTTGAATTTGATCATATAAAATGGATTTACCTACCTAAATCGAGTTCCAAGTGCTATTTGCCAATCTTTATAATCTATCACTTGTTTGGTCTTCATACCTGCAAATATAATGACTTTAATATATATTTTAAATTAATCTTAAAAGGTCAACCAAATGTTTGAATAAAAACAAGATTTGGTTTTTAAATAGAAATAAGCTAAATAACATTTTTTTTAAAATATATTCACAAAATAATAATAAACAAAATTAAATTCATTTAATAAATAAATTTGATAAAATTTTAATTATAATAATATTCAGAATTATTTTATAAAATATTTGTAGTGATCACATATAAAATAAAATATATTCATTTAAATATTTGTTTGATGACGTACTCATTCATATCATCATATTTATTAATATAAATTTGTATGTTTTTTATTTGATCTTTGTGAAATCATAAATAGATGAATTGTACATTCTACTAAATTGTTGCAAAGAGATAGTTTACATTTATGGTTATAAGATTTTAAATTTGTTTAATAAAAAATAATAGATTAAAATAAAACTAACCTTGTTTTACAAATATTCTGGATTCATAGACAATGCTTCAATCAAAAAATTTGAATCCTGAATTCAAACATATAATTCATCGTGTAAGTTAATAATTTTACGAAACTACTAATTAATTATATCACATTTCCACAATCCATATTGATTCTTGCTAGTATGTTTTTTGGATTCAATTGTGTAAATTTTTTTATATAAACATTTTGGATCACACTCCATGATCCATCATTAGAATAGCTGATTTTTCTCCTTAAGCTCTCAACTATCCTGATAATGGATCACGGAGTGGAAATGATGATGCAAAAAAAATTACACATTCAAATTCAGAAATCATACTAGCAAGAACTACTAATCTTAAATCACTTTATTAATAATACTAATTTACCAAATTAATAATCCTAATTAACTGTATCTATGATTACTTCAACATTAAAATCACAAGATCTATTAAAAAAATAATGGAAAATCTCACCTCTACCCAAAGTAGAGAGCAATCATAGTTAGTTAAAATCCATTTTTGAGGGTTGATAACAAAGGAGTCTGCATCATTTATTCCCACAAGATAATGTTGATACTCAGGGCAAATGCAAGCAGCACCACCATAAGCACCATCCACATGCAGCCACATGTCATGTTCCTGAGCTATTTGGGATAGTCCTTCTAAAGGATCCACACCTGTTGATAATGTTGTTCAAATCTGTAAACATAAACTATTCCATTAATATTTTTTTAATTGAAATCAAATTATATAATTTGAAATAAGATCTTATCATATAAAATCTTTGTAATTCACCTACCGTAGCACATAAAAATGTTGGATGTAAACCAACACTAACATCTTTTAATATGCAGTCACGAACATTTTCTAGAGAAAGCCCATAGTTTGTGCAACTACTTGTTGCTATCACTCCTAACATTCTTTTCACATATTCCTGCAATCTGAAATACATTTTTAAAAAAAAAAAAAAATAAGATATATATTTATATAAAAAATTATTAAATTTCTCCATATTTTAAAAGACTGTAGAAGAATATTTTCATGAAAATGATTTTTGTAGGTTTAATTTTATTATTAATTTTATTGTTAATTTTTTTTTTTTTTTTCAGGAGATGTCATCCATCTCAAACTCACAATAGCAAATCCACTGTTCAGCATCTCCCCTAAAAATGATGCAGTACTCAACCCTGCAGGGAAGTATGCATAAAAATTGGGACTTTGCCAATGTGTCAATGCAGGTATCATCTTACCTTTCACATCTGCAGTAAGTCCAAAACAAAGAAATTGATCATCACCACCACTCTTAACAATAAACATAGAAATGATGTATGCATTAATGACCATTAGATTGTGTTTCAAATTCCATTCAATTTGAAACTATCAAACAAAATTTCAACAATTTGGATAGAGTCATTTCATGTCTTACAAGCAAGAAGGCTTTCACCAGAATCCGGATTTTGTGGAGGACAATCAGGGATCCAAGAACTTAAGTATCCAGGCTGCAAGAAAATTAATTCTAAAAACATCATTGGAAAATAAGATAAGTGCAACAAAATATATTACTAATATCAATTAAATAAATAAATAGTTTTAATCTGAAAACCTTCTATCAAACACATACATTTACTTGGCTGAGAACTGAGAAGCTTTCTACTTTATTGTAATAATCGGCAATAAAGTCCACCATTGTAGGAGCATGTTTTTTGAACTCTTCAATGTCTAATGGCTTGCTAAGATAATTTTGACGAGCTGAGCCATTGCATTCATCCTCTCCATTCATATTAGCATTTCCATTCTTATGACTATTGCTTAACAAATTCTGGTTATTAACATGTCCATTGCATCCATCCTTGCAATTCATATAATCATTACTTAAATTCTTGCAAATCATAAAATCATTATTTAGTAATTTTAAGCTAGTAATATGGCCATTGCTTTGTAAATCATTGCCAGTAATGTAACTATTACTTTGAAAATCCTTATCATTGATATAATTGCTTGGAAAATCCTTGTGATTTATATGACCACTGCACTCATCCCTGCCAGCCATATTATCATTGCTTGGAATTGGAAAATCATTTGTATTGATAGGGTCATTATAATTGTCCTTTCCATTCACATAAGCATTGTGTAGCAAATCCATTCTATTAATAGAACCACTGCTGGATAGAACATTGCCATTAACATGCCCAGCTCTTGATAAATCCTTGCCATTTCTCCGTTCACCTCCTACCAAAACAGTGTTGTCCATCGATACAAACATAGAGGAAATTGCAATCTATATAATGAAATCATTAACATCTGCAATGACAAGGTAGCGACTGAAATCTATGGTTAGACAGGAAAATAAACTTACTACTCAGAAAATTCTTTGAGAACATGGAAAATTTTCTTCAATCTCTCTTTAAAAAAGTCATTACCAAATCACACAACCTTCAAATTTTAATATTTTCATTTAAAATTTGGACATAAAGATGACTATTATAAAACATATGCCTATTTAAAATCTCAAAATATGGCCATGAACATTGACTAGATGTTAGCACCACAAAAATATGATCAAAATGAACATCATATAACTTCAAGATTAATCACCATATAATAAAATGGTTAGTTTGTAGAATGACTTAAGAGAAGCATACAATAGAACAATCTCTGAAACATAAACAGCTACAGCAGCAGAAGAGAGGATGGAAGGAAAAGGAAGATACAAGTGAAGAATGCAAGAGCTTGTTGGTCTCATGGTTGCCGTTACATCGAAAGGTCGATTTGTTAATGTCCGATACAACCACCAGAATTAACAGATCTAGGAAGACAGTTAATCTATGACACAAATTCGAAGAGAATGCGAACTAGCTAAAAGATACAAAGTGTAACTTTCAGTCACTCCATGAAAATGAAAATTATGCTGCGTTTGTCCATGATATTGCACATATAAATACCTCTTCGTCACCCTCAATTATGAGGAGCTGGAGATCTGATACATAAACAGTAAACAATACAGCGCTTGCTTTTAGGGAATGTATTTATGAATTTCAAATATCACGCGGCTTTTACTGGGTAAAACTGAGCACTATAAACTTAACAACTTGACAATGTGCAAAACAGTAGATGTATACACTACTTGGAAATAAGAGATTTATAAACACAACTTGCAATGCAAATTTATAAAACCCTGTCAAAGATTTCTTAATAAATCCCACTAAATGACAAATGCTTATCTTGAAATAAGCAGCATTAAGCATTATTAGCATAACACCATTTTCTACTTTAAAACGAGAAGAATATGCATGATTAGAACTTCGCCCATTCGCCACAGCAATGGAGTTAGGCTGGTTTGTGTTGGAAAGAGATTTAAAAACTCCAAAGGGGAGAGGATCTATAAATTGAGGATATTCTAATAGTTAAATAATATATTATTAGTAATTGTGATTTTTGGTTATTAGTTTTGATCATGAGTATAAATAATTGAATAAGATTATTCTTTGTAGCGTCCAATATTTTTAATAATACATTACTAGTAATTGTGACTTTAAAGTTATTAGTGTTGATTATGAGTACTAATTAATAATACATTATTAGTAGTTGTGACTTTAAAGTTATTAGTGTTGATCATCAGTATTAATAATTGAATAAGACTATTCTTTGTAATGTCCAATATTTTTAATAATACATTAACAGTAATTGTGACTTTAAAGTTATTAGTGTTGATTATGAGTACTAATAATTGAATAAAATTTATTCTTTTGATATAAAAACAACAAGTCATGTGATGTCATATCAACAGAACAATAAAATATGACTTAGTACACAACTGTTTGTCTAACTTTTTTGGGACCTTTTTGGACAGCTCAACATAAAGTATGCTAATGTGGTATTATATTTGATGATGTGGACTTGAACCCTTAGTTATAAGTACGAGACTTTCCAAGTAAGCTACCATAAAAAATTGTGAGTAATTTGAAATTGTCACGTAAGATTTTTGAGAGTTACGGAATTACGGTGCTCAACTATTCTAGATACCCTCCCCTATGTGGGTATGTTAGGAAGATCAACATGAAATATGTGTTTGAGCCTTTTCCATAATTGATTAATATAGAACAATTTGTATACTATGTAAAGAAATAAAATGAATCTAGAAATATTAAATTAATAAGGCAATTAAATGCAATTAATTGTTTAGAGAGTAAGTAAATAACTCTATTTTTGGGGTATATTTTTCAAAATGATAAAGAAGGGTTAAGGTTATTTAGTTGTAGGTACAACTTGGTAACCTATAACTTTGTGATCTAAAATCATTTCTTAATATGAGATCTAACTTTTTAATGAATTGAATTATGGTTTGATTTGAGGTGAAATTGTGACCTGTGGAATTGATTTGGTTCAATTTCGTAGCACAAAATTGTTCTCTCTACATGAGACCTATGCTACATGATCTTGCAAGTCTTGTAATGTAAAAATTGGCTCACCTTTCCTTAAGGTGCCAAGAATTTTTGTAAGGAACCTATAGTTTATAAACACTTTTGAGGAGCTCGCTAAAAGAGGGTCATGTTCTCCTCAAAATCCAACACCAATGGTAGAAGATGGGAGGGTAATGCTAGAGGAAGTTAGCACTTTACAAAATTTTATAGATACATTAAAATGAATTCAATTAACATAAAGAAATTTAGGAGGTCAAGTAAGTCTATGAGCCTCTTGGCTCCTAGTAGATAGTTGAGAATGTTGGTATTCCCTTTTCTCTTGGAAGGTGTTCAACAAGTGAGAAAATGTTATAAAAGATGTTTCAACTTTATATCATAATGTTGAGAAGATAAAAAATAAATAAAAATGAGTACAAAAAAAAATAAAATGCTATAAGGAATTATTTTGGCCATGAAAAATGTTGGACCAGGCATTAATTAAAGCAAGTGACTTATAACATGGATATCTCTTAGATATTTAATTTAGAAAAGGCGCATTTGACTTCCAAAATCAAAATTTATGGCGTCCAAAAGGTAGAGACCCCTCAAATTAGAAATGTAGAAGCATCTATGATGTAGAATTGAGTTATAAGAGGGCATTACACTTGTTGACTAACTTATGATGCATGTTATGACACATTATAAGACATCTTTGGTTGGAGATAATAAAACCAAAATAACATGCCTAGGTTGGTGAGTGGGTTATGATGAGATTATGATAGATGTGAGAAAAATATTATTTTTAATTTATGGACTCATCTTGGTATTTGGGTGTTGGATTCTAATTATAAATTTTGATGTAATTTTGGATCATGGTTTTGGCCCATGGTTTGTAGTTTCCCATCGGTGGTTTCTTGGTTTGCTCATATTTATTAGGTGTTTGAAATGGAGGTTTCAAAGATTTAGAAGGTTTCATTATGCTACCAAAACCACTCTATGTTTATATGTTGTTGTTGTCACCCAAGAAGGCTTCGGATTGTGTTTATATGGGAACCTTTTAGGTGTTGTTGATGCTAAAATTTGTTTGAATTTTGAAGGGTAGATTTTTTATTTATTTTTCTCTTAGAATAAATACTATGTTATGGTGTTTGTGTTATTTGAATATATTTTCTTTTCTATAATTTTCATCCTATTTTATTCACACATCTCCCACATATTACTTTAGAAATAATTTCTATTATGGGTTAGTGCAAAAATTTGGGTCCACTTTTTGGTTAAAAAGTTGAAGTGATTTTCTAGAAAATAAAATTTTGTCATAGTCGGACTAAACATTTGAAGCACTTACACATAGAATCTTAAGAAATTCTAGTAATATAAAATGTATTATTTTGAGTCTAATTTTCAAATATGTAATTTATTATAATACCCAAATGATATTAGTTAATTTTTAATAGGAATGTACAAAAACTACCTCTTAAAAGTAACTTTTTAAGGTCTATAACATACACGTGTATGACCAAAATAATTTGACCTAAATTAAAGTATTTTTATCTGATAGGCTATTTGTGTCAACTTTACTCAGAATTTTCGTCAGTCTCATCGTTTTTTAGGCTTCTAGTGATCGGGAAAAAGGTGGCGGGTGGGTTATATCTTTAGTCAGAATTTTCATCAGCCTCCTAGATTTTTGGCCTTTCGATGGCCGTGAAAAAGGTGGCAGAGGCAGTTGTTGGTTGCTTTGGGAATGTGGTGGCATTTGTCAGGCCACATGGATAGAGAAGGTTGTGGAAATTAAATGCTGGTTCGCATCAACATTAATTGTTGTATACTTTGTGTGTACTTGGGATCATCTAATAACAACTACCATTTCACGCCTTGGGGAACAAAACAAATATTTGAGAAATTTTCAATAAGGTATTGTTTGGTGTCATTCTATTGCTATACTTGATATGAGAATTGTGAGCGACGAGGGTAAGCTTCTATGAGGGTGTAAGCTGGATTAAGCTTTGTGCAGCTTCTGCAAAGGTGGGTGGAGGTTATTTTGTGTTTTTTGCAAGGGTAGATGGTTGGAAATGCAAAAGAAAAGTGTTTCCTATGATAATATTTTTCCTAATTTTGTGCAGGAAAGTTGGGGAGAAGATGTGTGTTTGAAGCAAGCGGGAAGTAGTGCATGTGGATGAAACCCTTGGCGATATTGTTTGATTTGTGGTTGGAAGTTATATTGCTTGATTTTCCATAAGGTACTGTTGAATGTTTCAAATACCTTGTTTGATTTATGGTTCACCTTTTGTCTGCATGGTTTTTCATGGATTTGATTCTATGATTTTTGGCAGGTTTTTGTTTATGGTTTTCATTATTTGCATATGTTTGCAAGCTTGGAGAAACAAGCCAGCCTAGAGAAAGCTGGCAGAAAGAGGTTTGTTTGAAGCAACCGGCAAGAGGTGCATATGCAAAAAACTATTTGCCATATTGTTTCATTAGATTTTCCATAAGGTATTGTTGATTGCTTCTAATTTTCATAAGGGGTTGTTGAGAAAAGACTATAGTGTTTGTGAAAATGAGTATTGTTTGGTTTAAGGTTCACATTTTGTGTTTATGGTTTTGCATGGGTTCCTATCTATCATTTTTTGTGTTTTGTGGGTTTCTTCATCTGGGTCAGTCTTTATTTACCAATATTGTTTGGTTTATGGCTTCTGGTTTGTGGTTATGGTTGCAATGGAATAAACTAGTCAATCCTATCCACTTTGTGTTGGCTTCCATTGGGCATTGTCGATTATAGTTGTGTTGCTTAAGCTATATTGTTTCACTTTGGAGAAGGTGTTGTTGAAAAGGTTGTATTGTTTCAATTTTCAAGGAGGTTGTTTTGAGAAAGGAGTGTTTTTTGTAGGGTTTGTGTGTATGTTTGCAACAGAATAAAATTGTACAAGTTATGGAGTTTTTGTCGATTGTTATTGTATAGCTTGGGCTATATTGTGGCTTTCTACATGTCGGTGGTTGTAAGAAGTAATGTTGTTTGATTTATGTCTTTCATTTTTTGGTTATGGTTGGAACAGAATAAAATAATTAATGTTGTTGATTCTATGTTTGGTTACATTAGGTATTATTGATTATTGTTCTCTGCCTTAGGCTATATTGGGTATATTTTAATATCAATATATATATATATATATATGTAAGATTAAAATTGTTAAGGTTATGGAGTTTTGGTCGATTCTTATTGTATAGCTCAGGCTATATTGTGGCTTTCTGCATGTGGGTGGCTATTGAAAGTAATGTTGTTTGATTTATGGCTTTCATTTTCTGGCTATGGTTTGAACAAAATAAAATAACTAATGTTTTTGATTCTATGTTTGGTTACATTAGGTATTATTGATTATTGTTCTCTACCTTAGGCTATATTGTGTATATTTTAATATCAATATATATAGGTAAGATTAAAATTGTTAAGGTTATGGAGTTTTGGTCGATTCTTATTGTATAGCCTAAGCTATATTGTTGCCTTTTGCATTTGGGTGGCTGTTGAAACCAATGTTGTTTGATTTATGGCTTTTGTTTTCTAGTTATGATTGGAACAGAAAAAAATAATTAATGTTGTTGATTCTATGTTTGGTTACATTAAGTATTATTGATTATTGTTCTCTGTCTTAGGCTATATTGGGTATATTTTAATATGAATATATATATGTGTGTGTGTGTGTATACGTATATATGTGTACATATATACATATATTTATATATATATAGTAATTTTTTGTGGGTCTCTCTTTATGGCTTGCATTTAGTGGATATGTTGGCAACGGGGAAAAATCCTTGACCTTATGCGGTTTTTGTCAATTGCAACTATCTTGATTTTCCATAAGGTACTATTGATTGTTTCAAATATCTTATCTGATTTATGGTTTGTGTTTTTTGTGTATGGTTTTGGATGGATTTGGTACTGTGAATTTTTTTTATTTATGGCTTTTGGTTTGTGGTTATGGTTGCAATGGAATAAAATAGTCAATCCTATATGCTTTGTGTTAGCTTCCATTGCGTAGTGTCAATTATAGTTTTTTTTCTTAAGCTATATTGTTTCATTTTGGAGATGTTGAAAAGGGTGTATTGTTTTAATTTTTGAGGAGATTGTGTTTAGAAAGGAGTGCTTTTTCTATGGGTTTGTTAATGTCAAATTTTGAAGGATTTTTGTTTAATGTTTGCGTTTTGTGTACAATGCAATATAATTGTTGAGGTTATGGAGTGTTTTTCCATTGTTATTGTATACTTCGGGCTATATTGTGGCTTTCTCAGTGTAGGTGGCTATTGAAACCAATGTTGTTTGATTTATGGCTTTTGTTTTCTAGTTATGGTTGGAAAAGAATAAAATAAGTAATGCTATTGATTCTATGTTTTGTTACATTAGGTATTATTGATTATTGTTTTCTACCTTAGGCTATATTGGGTACGTTTTTACATCAATATATATGTGTATACATATATGTATATATCTATACATACATACATACATACATACATACATACATACATACATACATACATACATATATATATATATATATATATATATATATATATATATATATATATATATATATATAATTTTCATTTTTCATGGGTCTCTCTTTATGGCTTGCATTTAGTGGATATGTTGGTAACGGGGAAAAATTCTTGACCTTATGCAGTTTTTGTTGATTGTTACTATCTAGCTCAACCTATATTGTCTCATTTTTTATCAGGTTATGTTCAAAAGGCTATATTGTTTCAATTTTCAATAAGGTGTTGCTTATAGAAGAGAAAAATATTTGTTAAAACAAATTATGTTTCATTTATGGACGCGTTATATGGGTCAACTTTCGATGGGTTTCTCTTTAATTTTTGCGCTTTGTGGGCATGTTTGCAACAGGATAAAATTGTTGAGGTTGTGTATTTTTTGTTGATTGTTATTGTATGGCTCAAGCTATATTGTGGCTTTCTCCATCTGGGTCACTATTGAAACCAATGTTATTTGATTTATGTCTTTGGTTTTCTGGTTATGGTTGGAATAGAATAAAATAATTAATGTTGTTGATTCTATGTTTGGTTACATTAGGTATTATTAATTATTTTTCTTTGCCTTAGGCTATATTGGATGTATTGTAATATTAATATATATGTGTATATATATATGTGTATATGCGTACATATATACATATATTTATATATATTTCAATTTCTTGTTGCTGATTATGTTTATGTATATGGTTTGTCATTGTTAGTTTGCAAGAATGTGTTGTTGAGAAGGCTATATTGTTTTAATTTTTTGATAGGGTTGTGTTGAGAAATTAGTATATTTTAACTTAGGTTTGTTTCTATAAATCTTTGTGGGTTTCTGTTTATGGCGGCCGTTTTGTGGATATGTTTGGAAAAAAATAAAACTGTTGTTGTTATGCACAATCGCCACTGGATAGGAACCATAGATCAAATAGAAATTTCCATTAACTTATGAAAAGAACAAGCATATTAAGTAGCAGAAATGAATATTGTTTGCATCTGACTTCAGATAGATACATGTCTGCACCTTTTGCAACCATCAACACATGCAAAAAAAAAAAGATAAGATCCAACCACCTTCACATAGATTCCATAGTCGATGAATGCACTTGCACCTTCATAGAAGCTTTCCATCCTCACTCATAGCTACCTTCAACAACAACATAGACCTAAAGAATGACACCGAACAATACATTTTCGATAACTACATAGACATTTGTTCCACAGACATATGTATGTATACATAGGCTGATTGGAATGAGGAAGAACAAGACAAGGGTTGTTGTGGTAAATGGAAGCCATAAATCAAACAATATAGCATAAGGTAGACGATGACAGTGAACAATTCCTTATGCAAAGCAACATGAACTACATAACATTAACTATTTTATTGCATTAAAAACACAAGATAACATCCAACCACCTTCAGATAGATTCCACAACCAATGAACACACTTGCACCTTCACATAAGCTTGCCATCGTCACTCACAACTACCTTCAACAACAACATAAACCATGAGAATGATATCCAACAATACGTTTTTGATAACTACATAGACATTTTTTTCACAAACATATGTATGTATACATAGCCTGATTGGAATGAGGAACAACAAGACAAGGGCTGGTGTGGTAAATGGAAGCTATAAATGAAAAAAAATAGTGTAAGATAAATGGAAAAAGTGAACAATTCCTTATGCAAAGCAACATGAACTACATAACATTAACTATTTTATTGCATTGCAACCATCGCCACAAAAGAAAAGGCGTAAACAAAACAATATTGTTATCAATAGTCACCTAGATAGCCAAAGGTGCAAAATAGTAAAAAACACAGTTAGAAACGCATACAAAAACATTCATGCAAAAGCCAAACCATAAATTAAACAATATTGTTGTGAAGAAAGTATATACTCTCTTTTCAAGAGAACCCTATAAAAAAGGCAACAATATACCCTAAAACAATGCAACCTGTATAACATTAACTATTTCATTGGGTTGCAACTATCACACACAAAAGCACGACTTCCAATAGTGGCTCACATGGCAAACCCACAAAACACAGAAAGCTCCTAGTAACAGATGGACTCAAAATATTCACCAGGAAAACGCGAACCCTAAATGAATCAATATTGGTTTCAATGGTAACCTAGATGTGAATATTCACCAAAAATGTTCACAACAGATTGACTATTTTGCAACCATTCACAAAAATTAGATGCCATAAATGAAACAATATTTCCAACAGTCACGTAGATGCCAAAACCCACTAAACACAAGAAATTTTGATTTGAAGATTCACCAAAAACACACCAGATTAACTATTTTTCAACCACTTACACATAACCAAAGCCATAAATGGAACAATATAGCCAACAATCACCCACATGCCAAAACGCACAATTGTCGATTGTTGATGGCTAGCTCAGGTTGTTTTTTTTGGCTTAGTTTGTTGTTGTGCAGTTTTTTTGTGCTTTGATATATATTTATATGTATTTGTGTGTGTGTGTGTGTGTATGTGTGTGTGTGTATGTATGTATGTATACATATATGTATATGTATATATATATATGTATATATGTGTATATATATATATGTATATGTATATGTATGTGTATATATGCATATATATATGTATGTATATATATATGTATATATATATATATGTATATGTATCTATATATATGCATATATATATCTATATATCTATGTATAGAGATGTGTATATATATGTATATGTATATGTATATGTATATATAACGTCAAAAACATTGACTATTTTGTTGCATTGAAACCATAGATAGTAAATGGAAGCCACAAATGAGACAATATAGCCTAAGGTGGATATCAATGGAATGAATTGCATAACATTAACTATTTTATTCCATTGCCATAGAATGCTGAAAATCATAATTATAGACCTGTGCAAAACCTTTTGTGTGAAAGGGTGGTCCATATACAACTTATGTGTTTACATATATATGTATATGTAGATTTGTATGTATATATGTATATATATGCATGTATATTTACATGTATATATAATGTTCATAACATTTGGTATTTTGTAGCATATATATGTATATATATATATATGTGTATGTATATATATGTATATATATGTATATGTATATATATGTACATACATATATGTATATATGTGTATATGTATAGTATGTATATATATCTATATGTATATCTATATGTATATATATATATGTATAGTATGTATAGTACACATATTTATCTATATATGTATGTGCATATATATGTATATATATATGTATATGTATATATGTATATGGCTATTTGTGTCAACTTTGCTTGGAATTTTGGTCAGCCTCCCCATGTTTCAGACTTCTTGCAGTCTAGGAAAGGGTGGGAGATGGGTTATAGCTTTGGCCATAATTTTCGTCATCCTCCTAGATTTTTTTCCTTCTAATGGTCATGAAAAGGTGGCGGAGGCATTTTTTGGTTGCTTTGGGAATAGGGTGGCATTTTTTAGGCCATGTGAATAGAGAAGGCTACAAAAATAAAACGCTGGTTCACATCAACATTAATTGTTGTATGCTTTGCGTATACTAGGGATGGTCGTAATAACAACTGTTGTTAAACACCTTAGGAAACAAAATGAGTGTCTGGATAAGTTTCAATAAGGCATCGTTTGGTGTCATTCTGTTACTATACTTGATATTGGAGCCATGAGCAATGAGGGTAAGCTTATGTGAGGTTCAAGTTGGAAATGCAAAAGAAAAGTGTTGCCTATGATAATATTTTTCCCATTTTTGTGTAGGGAAGTTGGCAAGAAGAGGTTTTTTTGAAGCAAGTGGGAAGAGGTGCTACAAGATTTTTTTTTGGTTGCATGGATTTTTAACTTTGAAACCAATATTTTTTGATTTATGGTTTTTGTTTAGTCATTATGATTGCAATGTAATGAAATAGTCATTGTTATACAATCTATGTTGAATGTTGTTCTTTATATTGTTAGACGTTGGTTTTATTGTGTGTACTTTGGTTGGAATCCTTGCAAGCCTTCTAGTTTTTTGAGCTTCCCGCCAAGCGAGGCAAAGGTGGAAAATTTCCTTCCCTTTAAAAAAATATAGGCTGGAATTCCCACCAACCCCCCTATTTTAATCCTTGTGGTGGTTGTGGGAAGGGTGTCAAACGCGGTTGTTGGTTTCCTTGGAGATATGGCATGTGTTCCCTTCTGTGTTGATAGAGAAGGTGACTAATATAGCTTATGTTGTTTTCCATAGGATATTGTCAGTGTTGGCTACGTTTTTTCGTTTTCAATTCTACAATTCTGGAAAAAGTATTTGGATTGTCCCTTCAATAGGTTTAAAAAGGTGTTGAACACATGTATGTGGTAGCTAATGTTCTTTGGTATGTTCAATACAAATCCTATTGTTATAGGAATTCCTCAAAAATAAAATTTTTATTTCAAACTAAATAACTATCTTGTCAAAAACAATAAATTTGAATGCTTTGTCTCCCTTTTCAAATAATATCTTCTTTAAAATATATAATTCTTATTAAAATAAGTTGCAGTGATGCTTCATATGGTGCTTGATTAGGATAACAAGGTGTTGAGAGGGAAATTTTTTCCCATCAAATCTTTGAATAAACACCTTAAGGGTCAATCAAGAGGACACACATATAGGTAGATATATAAATATCTATATGTACAGATGTTTACAAATATTTATTTATGTAGAGACTGCTAGATCTAAATAGATGTGTATACCATATTTTTTCCTCGATATGCAACTCACTTGATCATAATTATAAAGAGAACAAACATCCAAACTGAATTTTCCCTCATTTTCTTGAATGAGAAGGCTAGGAATTCAAACCTTTTGTTCGCTATAATATATTGTGTAGCCCAAAGCAAGGAATTATTATAGGAAACAAAAGCTTTGAATTCATAGCCTCCTCATCTAGTCAACTAAGGGAAAATTTTGTGTGGATGTTTGGTATCTTCAATGCTAGCTAGTTTCGAGATTAGTTGTTGTATGGTTTGCATGTGCTTGCACTACTTGTGATCATAGTTGTTGTTTATCCAATTGTATATAAAGTTTGAGATGAAAGATTGGTCCTACTATATATTATACTTAATGTAGGTGCTAATGTGCATATAAATGAAACCATAAACAAAACAATATTGCTAATAGTCACACGCATACCAAACCCACGGAATAGAATAAATCTTGATATCAAGATTCGCCAAAAAAAACCAGATTCACCATTTTGGAACCATTCATAGAAAATGGAAGCCATAAATAAAACAATATAGCCAACACTCGCCCACCTACCAAAACCCATGAAACTATATAGTCATTTGAACAACAATCGACACAATGAAACAATATTGGTTTGAAGAGCTAGCTAGATGAAAAAACATGCATAAACACACAAATTCAATACAGGAAACACAAAAAACAAAAAATATGTTGTTGGCGAACCCAAATTGTTTCAATTTTCAATTAGGTTTTGTTGAGGAAAAAATAGTATGTCTTTACATGGCCTTCACACTCCAATTTTTTTGGTATGGGATTTTGTTTACTCCTTCAACTTTGTAGCCATGTCTACAAGGGAATTACATTGCTAACACTATTCAGGCTTTACATATATACATATACACATATATGTATATTTATACATATATATATAGAGAGAGAGAGAGATAGAGAAATCTAAATATATACACACATATAGTTTGTTGAGAAATAAGTACACTTCTACTTTCATTCCTCATTGGATCTTTGTTGGTTCGTCTCAATATATGTGTGTGTGTGTGTGTGTGTGTGTGTGTATGCCAACCATTACCACTACACACACTTGCACCTTCATACAAGCTTGCCCTTCATTGTTACAACTACTATATGGGTATGTGCAGGATCATGATGGAAAAAACTAGGCCCTTAAGTGGCAAAAAATTTAGAAAAATTCGAGTTAGGCAACTTGACGTAAAAATTTGAATAAGTTATCTCTATTATTTCAAAAATATGTAAAAATAGAATCTGTAGCAAATTGAATTTAGTTTCTAAACTATTAGGCTTTTTTTTTTTTAAATCTATTTGGTGAAAATTTGAAATTTCAATGCAGTAGTACTTAAATTTCAGGGAAAAAATAAGGAGTAGGTATCTGTCTAACCACCCTAGACCACAATAAAATGATAAAAAAAAAATTTAATATTTTAGATATAAGGAAAGGACTCGTGTCCTGATGTGATGCATATTTTTTTGTAATTTTTTTCCAAGTAAATAATTAATTATGAATTTTTTATTACGACTTTTAGAAAATATAAAAACTCATATGTCTAACCACCTTAACTTGGTCAAAACTTCACGAAATTCATTTTTTTTTAATCCTATAGTATGTGAAGCATAGAATGTGATGTATGTTTCAAATTCAAAAAATGTGATACTGTTTGAAAGCTATAGATGGTTTTCAATCAACCTATCAATGAGGACTTTAGTTGTAATTCAAATAGAAAATGAATAATAATTATTTATTAAATTCAAATTAAAGCATAATTTATATTGGTGGAAAGCTGAGAATCTCCTTAAAAACCCTTTTTGTTTCATCAATTTTGGGTAAAAAGAAAGTTATTAGCCACATACCCTACACATACCCATCATATCGCCACTTTTTGGCCCATCATGATCTTGCACATACCCATATATATCTACATATGGGTGATCCCACAAAGTTGGTTTACAATTTTTGGGAAATTCTCATTTTTGTTGAAATCATATATTTTTAGAATTTATAATGATTTAAGCCTTAAAAATTTTCATTTAAAGCATTCCAATTGAAGAGGGTTTGATCAAACTACCTTAGATCAAACCCCCTTGGATAGAACCCCACTAGTTTTAAACCATACCTATAACGGAGTCTCCTTACACCTATCAAAATACTGATAAAAAACCACTTTTGATTTACCTTTTGGGGGATCAATTGAATTCATTTAAAATTCATTTTTTGTAAGTATGTAGTCCTTATCAAATTCCCAAAAAGTATAATTTTAAATAAATTTAATTTTATTATATTATATTTTTTTTATTTCTTATGAATGTAGGTTTTTCACTGAAAATCAGCCTCTTTGTTCTGCACATGTGGAAAAGTAGAAGATTATCAAAATAAAATTTTAAAAAATATGAGTGCACTAGATATTGAAGTCCCTAATCCAAAAAAAATAAAAATTGAATTTTGATACATACAAAAAAAGTTACATGTTATACGGTCTGCCTATGTCAGAATTGTAATTGGTTTGA
>VDFB02117721.1:0-57480 GCA_007258455.2 Sequoia sempervirens | reverse complement strand
TTTTTATCTAGAGGCCTGTTTCACTTGATAAATCAGTTAAATCCTGACAAACAACACTCAATTCATGCATATCCCAAAAACCCACCCTCAAAAACCACTAGTGGGACCCATTCACCACCTTGGGCAAATGAGTCCCCTCTGGTGGGACCCATTCACCAAGGGTGGTGAATGAGTCCCTTTTGAGGGAAATTTCAATTTTGAGTGGGAATTCAATTAATTCAATTGAAATTTTTCGTGGATGTCAGCCTCTTAGGTCTAAATAACAAGGAAATAAGGCATTGATGAGTATGTGTAGGATCATGATGGGCCAAAAAGTGGCAATATGATGGGTATGTGGCTGACAACTTTTTTACTACCCAAAATTGATGAAATGAAAAGGGTTTTTAAAGGAGATTCCTAGCTTTCCACCAATATAAATTATGCTTTACTTTGAATTTAATACGTGTGGCCCTTCATTTTTCTATTTGAATTACAACTAAAGTCGATTCATAGGTGATTAGAAAAAATCTATAGCTTTCAAAGCGGTATCAAACAGATCAAACAGCATCACATTTTAGCGCATACTATAGGATTAAAAAGAAAAATGGAATTTCGTAAGTTTTGACCAAGTTAAGGTGGTAGGACAGCCAGCAGGTTGTTTGACTGCAGAAAATTCTCACAAAAATTCATAATTAATTATTTACTTGGGAAAAAATTACAAAAAACATGCATCACATTGGGACCTTAGGTCCTCTACTTATATCTAAAATCTTATAAAAATATTATCATTTTATTATGGTTTTGGGTGAATTAGGACAAACACCTACTTATTTTTTCCTAAAATTTAAAGTACTACTACATTGAAATTTCAAATTTTCACCAAATAGATTTTAAAAACAAACCTAGTAGTTTAGAAACTACATTCAATTTGCTACAGATTCTATTCTTACATATTTTTGAAATAATATAGATAACTTATTCAAATTTTTACGTCAAGTTTCCTAAATCTATTTTTTTTGAATTTTTTTCCACTTAAGGGCCTGTTTTTTCCATGATGATCCTGCACATATCATGATGCTTATAAATACTCATTTTAATTTATTTTTCACATCTCTTAGTCATTTTTACAAAGAAAATTCTAAATTCAATTTTTCCACAATAAGTTTCATTAGCAAAGTTAAAGTTTTAGGGCAGCAAACTAGGGGTTTTGCAGGTCTTGAAGCTCATTCTTCATTCAAAGTTAAACATCGCAAAGAGTTGATGATGGATTCCTATAGTGAATCATTCAGAAATCTAGGTTGAGGAGATGCAACTAGCCATCAAATCACACCTAAAGAATTGTTTTCAAAGTGATTCCATCTTCCATTTTCTCTCTATCTTCAGATTAAGGTTTTCATTTCATTAACATCTCATTTGCATGTCATTTACATCCATTTGATATGTTGTATGGTTTCTTGGGTTGAAGTCTTGCATCATTCAAATCACATTTGCACATCTTATTCTAGCACAATAGAATAGGGTTTTATTATACTTTAGACTTTCCTAGTCTTTAACACACTTAAGACTAGGGTTTTATGTATATTTTTATCTATTTAAGGTTTGATTACCCAACTAGGGGTTTTACCAAGGAAAAATCACCATTAAACAACAAGTTTTAAGTTGTTTTGTAGGAATTTTCTAAGATCCTGATTTGGGTTTTCATCAAAAAGTGTTTTACAGGTGACAAGGTGCAGAACAAAGATCTCAATTTATAGAAAATTAAAAGTCGATTGATTCGCCATGAATGGAGAATGAGTTTCTCATGAGGTAAATTTTAGAGTTAGATGCAAATCTTGATACCCATTGAGCATAAACCAGTTTCTAGACAAAAAACCCTATCTTGGGACTGATTCTCCCAGGGTGGCGAATGAGTCTAACTCAACATAAAAGTCAGATTTACCATATTTCTAGAGTGCTTTCTAGACATCTTTAGGTTTATAGGTGCACATATTCTAAAATATAGTTTTTCGTTTAGTTTCATTTTCACTTTTGTTCATCTTTTTAAGCTTTTTGCAAAACCTCACTGTGTTTTCAAATATTGTACATTTTATTAGTTTTTCATTAATAATCAATCACTTTCATCATTTAGTTGCATTTACATCATTTCATATAGTCTTAATAACATCATACAATCCTCTATTTGAGTGAATCACTTTAATTTTGGGGTTTTATCTCTCTCCTTTTAGGTGCAAGAGAAGTCCATAGAAACACCACCAAAATTGTTGATGGACAAGGGATTAGGTTTGAGGGTAGAGGGTAGAAGGTTTAATTATGGTTTAGGGTTTAGGGTATTGGGTTGAGGGTATAGTTTCAAGGGTTTAGGATATATATAGCTAGGTTTGAGGATATATGGTTGAAGGATTATGGTTGAGGTTCTATTAATGTAGAGGGTAGAGGGTATAGGGTTTTAGGGTTTAAGGTTTAAGGGTTGAGGGTTGAGGCAAGATTAAGGGTTGAGGGTTTAATGTATATGGTAGAGGGTAGAAGGTAGAGGGTTTAAGGATTGAGGAGGGTTGAGAGTTTAAGGTTGAGGTTAGAGGGTTAAGGGTATATGGTTGAGGGATTAGGGTTGAGGGATTAGGGGTGTTAGAACAAAAAATCCTTCCCCGATATTCATTGGCCTTCAATTTCTTTCCTAAATTTTACTTGCATCAAAATATCCCTCAACCCTCAACCCTCAACCCTCAACCCTCAACCCTCCACCTTAAACCCTCAACCTTAAACCCTAAACCCTCAACCCCTATACCCTATACCCTATAGATTGGACCCTCAACCCTAATCCTTGAACCATATACCCTCAAACCTATACCCTAAATGCTCTACCCTCAACCCTTAACCATCAACTGTAAACCCTTAAACCTTCTACCCTCTACCCTCTACCCTACTATACCCTCAAGTACCCTATACACTCAACCCAATACCCTAAACAATCAACCCTATACAATATTCAACCCTAATCAATTTCCTAGTAGCAAGTGCATCCACCAAGATGTTAGCTAGTTCCCTATAGCAATTGATCATAATTTCAAAGGAAGCAAAATTATGAAGAAGAGACAATATATGTCCCAACAAATAATTTAAGTGCTAGATTTCATAATCCTTCCTTGATAGGGAATTAACCACCATTGATGAATCACCTCAATGAGGATATGAAAATTTTTATTCTTCAAGTCCATGTCTATTATAAATATACTTATATTGTGGTACTAAGCTAACAATGTCAAAATTTCTAGGTGGGTAGGTTACTACTATTGGATGTGTCTTTTCACTGCCCAAGTGTCTTAATCCTTCCAAGCTACATCATACTAACAATGTCCCTTAAGAGAGATAAGACCAAAAAAATTCTAAAGTGGTATTTTTTAATTTTTAGCCTCACATAGGCTCCCTTATCATTGTACATGTGTATACAAGCATTAGTCAAACACTAAAATAATCAAAGGATTTTAGTAGCTATAAGATGGATATACATCTAAATAGAAAATAGTTAAAATGAGAGAAAAAGAGAGATGAATCCTTAAATGTATAGGTTCTATCAAAGAATCATATATATTTTTATCACTATAAACAATAAAAATAATATTAAGTTTGTAGTTAGTGTTGAAACCATTTTAAAAAATAATTGTCACTACTAACAAGTAATATTAAGCCTTATTATTCAAACCACTCAAATAATTTAAACCATTTAAGCCTTGAATACATGCACTATATATATATATATATATCAATAAGGCCATGAAGCTATACATAATGTCTTGAAAATGTCATATAGTGTTATAAGGTATACAATTTCATATATGCATTTGATGAATGTCTAAATATATTTATATAAGAATACAATTGTATAAATTGGTAAAATTCATAATGGTTGACACTAATATAAACCAACAAATAAGGCCCTTGGTCATAACACTAAATTGAATTCCCTATCTGAAGTGTTCCCATAGCAGCGCATGGAATGTCGCCAAGACAATACTATATCGAGGAGAGTCTCATTATAGTCTCTTAGACACAAGAAAAAAGGGATTGTTGTGAAATGTAGATGAGACTCCCGAATGTCTAAGAGACATATTCAAATTTCTTCTTGCCACCCTAAAGAACAATATGTCTAAGAGACTTGGACATGTCGATGAGAAAATCTAACATGTCTCACTGACCAATTATATGGAGCATTCAACATTCAGGAAATAGAAAAACATCTCTCAGACATCAAGAGATTATCATAAAATAAATGATAGGTCACAGGTAAAACAACATGGACAAATGGAAATGTCAAAAATACTTTGGCATATCAAGGAGAGAAGTAAGAGTCTCTTTGAAATTCAAGGAAAAAAATATCAGCGATACATAGAGACATCAAACAGACATTGGATAAGGTCTCATCGACATCCTAACAAGGATATGTCGAGGAGACACATGAGTATCGAGTAGATAGTATCAAAATTCTCCCTGACATCCTAGTACAAGTGTAAACACATGTTATCGATGAGACTAAGAGACATTGGAGAGAGGTGACCATGGGTCTCCTCGACATGACAAAGTCACATAGAGATCATCAACAAGTAATACCGCCGAAGGAAGAGATAAGGATATGTCAAAGAGACATAGGCTTGTCGGCAAAATATATCTGCCAGCCTCATTGAAAAAATGGGGACCATAAGGGAAGAAACTAAAATGTAAATATCAAAGAGACCCTGCAACATCAAAGACAGAAATCTAAATGTCTCTTAGACGCTTCTCAAAAGATGGTCAAGGATATCTTGAAGAGAGATATAGAAATTGTGATTAAAGTCTCTTCAACAAAATATGAAATAATTATCACCGGATTGATTTGACTGATGAAGTCATCAAAGAGACAATTGCTATTAATATGCAAGTTGATAGGAATGGTGGCACTAGCGCCATTTAGGAACCAAAGTTGGCTTGAGCGTGTTGAGTTTCGATAAATACAACCTCTAAGGAATCAAAATTCACTATGAATTGTGGCCAACTATCCTGAGGATGGAGTTGGATGAAGGTGAGAAGTTCAATATTGCTAGCATTCATTCAAGTACATCTTGGCTCAGCTGAACATTATATTTCAAAGATAGCTTTAAGTACAACACAGTTAGGGTTAAAATTGATAAAACCCTAGAGAAAATAAGAGAAAAGAGGAAAAAAATAGAATGTAGGCCACTTAATCAAGACTTAATAGACTAATGTCCCAGGTCTGGGCTAAAAGCAAGAACAACTCAATTAAACCCATCATGTGAGACCCTAGAGGACAAGTACAAGAAATTGGGAGATGTGTGGACTCCACACAGGGGTTATGACTTATGCATCTATCACTATAGGAATAAGTATAGATATAGCCTAGTTTCAAACCCATGGAATTTGAATCTAGGAAAACATGTGATGCCAAATTTTTTTGTGAACGTAGAACTAATTAAAGAACTAGAAAAGAATTATAATCCCAAAATGAGGGAAATTCACTTACATGATGGGTCAAAGTTTATGATTATAACATGGGATTATATTTGTATGGTTTTCCAATTGGACACCTCCCTAAAGATGAAATTGTAGATGAGAGACTTTTTGGAAGAGTATCAATGTATGGATACAAGCTATAAGCGGTGGAAGCTACCTCTACACAGGACCAAAGGTCCAAGGAATCAACCTAGGATATTTTCTAGTGATGAATGGCCCCCATTCTTTGTAGATTTGTTTGAAGAATACTATCAATACACATACTATTTAGTTGGCCAAGTACTTAGAGTTGATGCCCCTGATAACATGACTATAGCTCCCATGGTTCTAGCTATAGAAATTCAAACCAAAGATTCCAGGCCCTATGACTATGTGGAGTATCTGTCTAAGGCCATTAATAGTGCTCTTAATGCTATTAAGAAGAATAGTGAAGCTATCTGTTTCAAACACTATTCACTTATTATGCATATGATACTCTATGAAGGACAAGTGATGGGAATATTGGGAGAAGAATTGAGAATAAAATATTTGGATAGTGATGGTTATTCTAGACTAGCGCAAATGTGGACATCAATCTAGGATAGTATATGTGGGATATCCCACTACCTGTACTTTTAAGAACATTTTGTCAAACCCTTAAATACAAATTACTTGGCCACAAATTTGACTATAATCTATCCCCAAAAGTATAGAGGTTCCTCTAACCAAAGGAGAAGGGTTATGATGGAAAAATAAATCACAATTGGGGAGATTGGTATGCATTTGAAGATTGTACTATCATTAGAGTATATGTATTTGAGGAAACACCATATTTATTTCCTATGACTGTGCCAGTAGGGTTGCATACCTGGAGATCATAAGACAATTGTCTTACTCAGCCTTCATGCATTTGAAAAGCTATGGGGAAAACTTTCATGCCTTCCACTCTTTGTTTTGGTGACTTCACCATTATTTCTAATACAAGGTATGACTTGGTTGGTAGCAAGCTAGATTATTATGGATTTCCAGTAGGAAATAAGAGAAAAAAAATTGACCTTGAGCATTTCATCTATGATGACAAAATTTCTCAAGAACTGAAAGGATATGAGCATGAGTTCCATGTCGATGATGTCACTAGGAACTGTGAGGAAAGTCAAGTGATAATGAGGATAAATGCATACAATAGAATTGTTATGGATGAGGCTTGGAGAATGAATAATAACCCATCCTATGTGGAAGCTTTTCATGAAATTTGAAATCCTATGGAAAGAGTTGAGAAATTTCTTCTACATGAAGAAGAAATAATAAAGGATGTACCTCTAGTGGCATTTGAGAAGAGAAGAAATGTTGGCTCTAGAAGGAAAAAAAAAAATATACCACTAGGCCATCTATCACCACAGCCTACTCCAGAGGTAAGCTTCTCAATTGATGCCCCAATCATGGTTGAAGATGATACTGAAGGGGAAGAAGAGGTCACACAAATTAACACTCCTATTATTCCCCAATATGAAATTCCACTGGAAAGGAGTGTGATTACCTTTGAAGCTTCCAATGAGCTATCTGATGATGTGAGACACTGTGCCAGTCAAGAATTCATTGCAAATGATGCATTTTTCCAAACTTCTAAATTTAAGGCTTTCATATATGAGTATAAGGGAAAGGTGGTAAGGGAAATGCTAAAATACATTGACTCTAAAAAGGAAGAATATGCTTTGAATGAGCTTCAACATGAAATTGATAGAGAGATGAAGAACATGACTTTTGAGAGAGGAAGAGAATTATTGCAAGAAGTTGGGGTTATGCTCCTTCCAAGGTGGGATATTAGTTCAACCATTGTGTTTGACAACTTTCTAAATAGAAAGAATAAAGCCTTGCACTTGACAGATGAAGCTGGTGATAAGATCTATACTAGATCAGGATATAATCCTGATAATACTACTTTACATATATGAGCACTTTACCTGCCAAGAAAAAAGCCTTCCCTTGTTGATCATGATCAAATTTATGGACATATTTTGGTGCAAAGGGTGGGAGAGACAGATCCTATGGAAACTACTGATTTGAATGTAAATTTGGCCAAGTTCACCAAGGCTCAAATTTAGAAACTAATAAGGGATTTAAAAAGGGACTGATAGAATAGAATGAAAGGCTAAAGAAGGAGTTGATCAGCTACAGAGATAGACTTCCTTCTTCCTCGGGGATTTACTCTCCACTAGTTGAGCATGAAAGAAAGGTGCTAGAAGAAATGTCAAAAACTACCTACTAGAAACAAAGACATGAGAAAGTTTAGAAGGAACAAGAGGATTTAAAAGGAAAGCTCAAGACCACATCTTTCAAATGGCATTAGAGATAGTCTACATGAGATTTGAAGATATGTATAAGCATGTTGAACAATTCTAGCATATTCATGACAAAACATATACAAAATTATTTGAAAGTAATAGATTGAGTTACAAAATGAAGGAAGTGGCGTCTCACATCATAGCAAAGAAGAAATATGACACTGTTGTGCTACAAGAATATCAAGAGCTTATGAAAGCCCATAAAGATTTCCATGGCATCTTGACACAGGAGTTAAGTGACTTTAGTTAGCCATTAAGTATGGCCTTGCCCAACTTCTTTGAGGAAACATAATTGAAAGATCTGGATACATGGAAGGATGACATAGCCCACTATTTTCTAGTTTTTCTTGATGTAATCAATTACGAAGATGAGGTACTTAAGAAAACACATCAAAAACTTGGAAGAAATTTTTAATTGGAGTATGCCATGAAAGATATTATAGATAATGCAAACACTCATGCCAAAAGTGGGTACATTGAGCATTTTTCAAAGATTAACTCGTTCATTGCACAAGCTAAGTAAGAGAGGAGTAACAAGGACTGCAGTTTGATGGTTTTGATACATGATCATCATGCATGAGCTTTGAATAGGTCTTAGGTGATCATGGGAACTTGCTAGAGATTAACGAATTGTAGTGCATCCACCAACAAACTCTCAATAATTTTATGTTTATGCTAATTATGTTTTAGTTATGAAGTGATGTGGCTTTTTGTAAACAGGCCTAAAGCTTGTTTCTTCCCATACAAATAGGGAAACCATGGCCCAATTATGAAATCATCATCATCAGATCATATTCCATTAGAGTAGGCATTAGTAAGAAGATAGGTTGCATGATCCACCCATCCATATCATATTAAAAGACTTTTGTTACAAATGCTTATATTTTGAAGTAATACAATGGAGCAGACTACTTGTAATTTGTAATCCATTTTCAGTGTTCAATTACTATGTTTCATTGCTTATCTATTACTTTGTTGTCTCCAAAGTGGTCTTTGCAAGTTATTTAAGTCTTCAAGATTTATCAAAACACATTTTTTGTTACTATTTGGATGCTTTGATTGGTTTCTAGTTGATGTGAATTAAAAATCCTTTCAAATAGTTTACTTTAATCGGTCCCTGCCTAGGGTTAAAATCCTTTTAAAGAGGTTATTTTATGACCATGTATATTTTTTTCTACGTACTTCATCATAAAATTATTAGACCCATTATCACATATAGACCCACAAGAATGGTGAATGTGTCATGAATATATAATGGAATTCCTAATTCGATGATTATTTTATGATGCAATCATGACATGTGGAATTAATGTCGTTTTTATCCAATGAGCTCATCTTGGGATTTGGGTGTTTATTTTCAAACTAAGTTTTTGGGTGCCACTTTTTTGGTGGTTGTAGATCATGGTTTTGTAATCATTGCTTATATTTATATGATTCTTGAGATTTAATTTTATAGTAGCTAGATAAAAACCTAGTGGAATGTCATAATAAGGAAGAAAAAATGGAAAAAAAGATAAGTCTCATTACACTCTATTTCGCTAATTCAATATTGTTGAATGTACATGAAGAGACCATTATAGCACTTATTTTACAGAAATTTGGAGATACATATCAAGCTAAATCTATAGTTAATAAATTTTTTCTTGATAAACAAGTTATATACCATCAAAATGGAGAGTGTCAGTTCTATAGTTTAACACTTGAATTAATATTACTGAAGCATTTCAAAGTTTAGGCCATAAGAATCATACATTTTTAAACATGGATTGCAAATAAGTCTAAAAATTTAGAAGTGTTGGTCATTAACATTATTTTCTGCTACATGTAAAATAGGCAACATGTAAAATTGGAAAAATCATTATGAAGTTTGATCATGAAATTTGAAAATAGGCTTTTCAAAAAAGCATGTTTCAAACACAATGTTGCATTTTGATTTATTTTTTTAGAAATTTTATAGAGTTTAAAGTTAAGAATTAAATTAAAGATTTTCCACCATATAAATACAAATAGGTCTCACGAAGGGATATATGTTGGCTTATTTTACTTGATTTTTCTAAATATGGGTGTGCTAGTTCCAATATTAGTGAATGTACATGAAGAGACAATTATAGCTTATTTTAAATTTAGTAGATACATATCAGGCTCAAATCCATGGATTAGTAGAATATTTTACCTAATAATGATTCTTATACAAACTAGGAAATGGAGTGTGGGTTCTATAGTTTAACACTTGAATTAATATTACTGAAGCATTTCAAAGTTTGGGCCATAAGAATCATCCTTTTTTAAACATGGATTGCAAATAATTCTAAAAATTTAGAAGTCTTGGTCATTAACATTAATGTCTGCTACAATGTCATCCAATGTATCATTGTCAATGTTCATATGTTCTTTCAAGTATTTAATATTATCGTCATCCTCATCTTGACCTGCATCATCTTCATCATCATTGAAATTTGATTGTAGACCATCTATATTGTTACCAGATGTATTTGGATCATCATTTTCTATACCATCCATATTGTTGTCTTCCATAACATCATCTAACTCTTGATTGTTGTCTTCTTGTGCCCTAAACATAACCATCTTCAAGCATCACATAGGTGTCTGGTGCTTTTTGTTGCACCTACAAATCCACTCCTCTCATTTTGGCCATCAGGCTGTTTTTCTGGAGTAGACACTAATGTTTATCAAATGCAATTTTCCTTAATGTTGGATCATAATGTATGAAAGAAATGTCATTTCCAAGTCAAATATCTTCATACTTAAGAAATACCTGCAATATGAACTACATATAGTGGAGTGTATGTTAAATTTGTTGAGTGAAATAAACACATGTATATATTTTACATAATAAACTATGGAATTAGTGGTCTAGAATTCACATCCATGGCTTGTTTGGGTTAAAGAAGTACTACTCACACATTGAATTGAGTGAGACATAAAACCATATCCTCTACAGGTAGGAGGCTTATGAAATCTACAAGAAGCAAATGCACTATGGGTATGGTGTTTTAGTGTCCTCTCAAATGCTTCATACCATGCCACATAAAAATACAACATTTAAAAAAACTGATGGAAATCACTCAATAGTGCCATGTTTTTACTAACATGTTTGGGATTACATCTAGGTGCTATTCTTATGTGGGCTTGATTGTTGAATTTCTTTAGGAGTAGAGCCATGATTCCACAATCAAAGGGATTAAATTCTCTTTGTCTCACACTTTCTACCACGATAATTTTGACCTGTGCCCATTGTTGAGATTAGGCTTTCCTCACACATGAAAAGGAATACATTTATTTAGGTGAAGACAAATACAGTGAATATTAAAATGAGTTCAGCAGTGTAAAACTATAAAGAAATAAACATTTTATTAAAGGAAATCAAACTTTTGTACCATCCCCTCTAGACATGTTGGTTTCATCTTTATTTGTGTTTGAATCTATACCTGCATCTTCTATTTGATTTTCCATTTGTTCAATAACACATTCTAGTGTGAAATCTTTGCCCCATTCCCCAAGTAGATCAGTGGGAAGTGGAGTATTCCTTGGTTTCTATCTCTTAAACTATCTCCTTGCTTCTAACACTTCTTCTCTCATTTTATGATACAAATCAATCCATTTGTTCATAAAGTCCATGTGGTATAGAATAAACTTGTCGAGTATAGCACTTTCGTCTACACTTATTACATGTCAACATGTTTATTTCAAACTCCAAATGTCATGCTGTTAATTTGAAAAATAAATTATAGAGTAAATTAATGATTGCAAGAAAAACAACCACATTGATCATGAATTTACTTACTAATTTCTACTTGAACACCATTAGATTGTGGTTTTTCTCCATCAATAATATCTAATGCTCATTCTTCATCCCAAAAGTGTGGCCCATCTTCAAAATCCTTACCAAGGAATTCACACAGGAAGAAAAATGATTCATTCAATACATACCCTTCAGCCATGCAACCCTCTGGATGTGTATTTTTTTGGACATATCTTTTTAGACTTTTCATAAACCTCTCAAAGAAAAACATCCACCTCATTGATACGACACCCGCCAATTCAATGTCATTGACTAGGTGTATAAGTAAATGGACATGTAGGTCCATGAAACTTGTAGGGAGCTCCTTCTCGAATACACATACAATTTCTACAATTTCCTTCTTCCATTTTGGCACTTCACATTCGTGGATCTCCTTAGAGGTCACCCACCTAATATAAGAATAGTAAATTAGTATGAAAATTTAGTCAAAAATTAAAATGCAATATAATATCTCTATGGCTCTCACACATGAACATTTCATTTAACCACATACCTTGTAAATGTTGAGAATCGACTTATGGAATTCCTTAAGTCAACTATAAGACAAGAATCCCCCCTAATTTCCAATGTCATGATATGCTATCAAACACATTTATGAAAAGGTCATTAGTAATTTTTCTCACACAAAAAAATATCAAAATATACTTAGTACTTAATCAATGCTACTAGTAAAGTTTAAATTATGATATATAATACCTTCATAAAATTATGAAAATTATGTGTTTTAAATCCTATGATATGTCCATCAACTGTAAAATCTTTAGCCAATGATGACCCATAGCCAGTAGGTGTCCTTATTGAATGGATGACACTTTTTAGTTGGTATATAGCTCTTTTTTTTTTCAAAATCCATGGAGCTTCTACATATTTTTCATTTTCCCTATTTGGCCACAAATTTTTTCTATCAATTTTGGTACGCAAAAGAGCAATATCTCTCGAAGACAAGTCCTCTTTGCTTGATATATGTTAAAATATAGAATCTAGGACATTTTTGAAGATGTACATAGGATCTAATAGGTGAGATATTAATAGATCCTTCTAGAAAGGGAGCTCATAAAATATGGATTTCCTTTTCATTCCTTCTAGCATATTAACTACAACTTGTTCTAGTTCTTCAATTGAATCACCCCGATCAAAAAAATCCTCCCAAGCTTTTAATTTAGCATCTTCATACTTCTTAAGCCAATCACCTGGACCCATAATCATGGGAGGGCCTCTATTTTCAAATTTTCCATCAAATTTATTCTTCAAGTGATTTCTAAACTTATGATCTAGTGGTAGAAAAACCTTGTTGTTTGCGTAAATAAATTTATGTAGATCTTTAGAATATCTCCCTTGAAATTGTTCTACACATCTTGGACATGCAAATATCCCCTTTTTTTGAAGCCATGCAATTCAATAAGTAATGTTAATAACATCAAAAAAATAGTATAAAACTAAGTATGAAAGTTGGGATGAAAATAAATTACGAGTGTAAATGCGTAAATATTTTTTCTTACTAGAACAAACACCAAGACCTAGGAAATCATGAATAATCCAACATAGGACACCATAGAACATGAAGGACCTATTTGATGGAGGACGTGATGTCATACATTCTTATTCCTTTCCATAGCAGTTGCATCTCATCAATAAAAGGTGCAAGATAAACATCCATGTTTTTAACTTGATGTTTTCCGGGAACAATGAGAGTCAGCATAAGGTGCTCTCCTTTCTAACACTCATCCATGGGGGAATATTGTATACTATCAATTTGGCTGGCCAAACACTATAATTTGAGCTCAGGAAAGAGAATGGGCATACTCCATCAATTGCAAGACCAAACCTGATACTATGGGGTTCATCTTTGAATTTTCTAGGCCATTTTTCCTCTATGTGTTTCATTGCTTTGGAGTCGGTCAAAATTTGCATGAATCCATCTTTACTCCTATTCTGCCATTTTATCAATTGGCAGAAATGACTTGAGAAGCGAAAAATTCATTGAAATCTAGGTATAATTGGCATGTGACGTAAAACCTTCTTCGGAACTGTAGGACCTTGTACATCTGTACGATATCTCTTCTCTAAATACATACAGGGAATTCTACACTATTTTTATATTCATCTATGTATAAAATGCAATCATTTTTACATGAATGAATTTTCTTATATTCAATCCCCAACTCAACCAACAACAGACGTGCCTCTCTACAAGTTGATGGCAACACATTCTCTTCAAGGAATATTTTAGTTTTTAGTGCCCTATAAGATTTCCATAGATTAAATCAATTGAATGTTTGACTTATGATGAACATGTTTGATATGTCAATCTATACTAGGACTGTTTGTATACAATATATGCTTTTAAAATCCCCTTAAAGAAATATAAATGAATTTGATGAATGTTTACAAATTATGTACACCAATTGACAATGCAAAGTAAGAAACAGATTTCAACTCACTTCAGTAGGGTATTGAATCCTTTGTCTGACCAACCAAATAGTGACTTGATTTCTAATAATATTAATTTGCATGTTAGTTTTGAGGTTCTACTTGCACCTGATTTGAACACGGGTGTCTTCACTGCTTGCTTGTTGGATTCTTTCAGGTTGTTATCATCAACATTATGTTGGTGGTAATTACCCCTGCTATCATCATTACTGTCAACCATATGATCATTATTGTTTCCATCCCCAAAGAAATATGTAAGCATTTCATTCAATCCTTCTTCATGTATTGCATTTTCACTATCATGATCATCATCATTAAGACTAGGTGGCATGTCATCAGTGTAAAAATTTCATTGATTCATAGGCATTTAAATCCACAAAGAGAGTCATTCAAGGTAAAACTTTCATACCACAAACTAGATGAAAACTTTCATACCTGCAGTGTGTACTTCATTTTCCTCCATAGACTGGACGAAAATAATTTTCCCTAGGTCACCTCAAAATTTCAAGCAATAGAGGGAAGAGAGAAAAGGGAGCATACTTTAGCCACAATGAGGTAATTCATTGTCAATTTATAGATTTGTAAATGTTTCCATTGTTTCTTTCATTTTTAGTTTTTTATTTTTAAATTTAAAGAGAAATTTGTTGCATATACTAGGGACATGAGACTGACAAAGATAAAGAGGCATTGGCTTCCATATTGGGCGTAGAGGTAGTGAACAAATTGGATGTTGTGGACTTGACAATGCTTTCCAGATACATAGAAAAACAATCTAGTGAAGCCCCTCCAACATTGCAACCAAATCAACTGTGTCAAAGGGAATCAATTGATTCCCCCAAGAAGTCCTAGATTGAGCAAAAGATCTAGGAGGAAATCAATAACAATAAACTCTAAGAATGCGGAACAAGGATCAGAGACTTCCACTATCCCATCCACTCCTAGGACATAGACTTCTTCCACCACACCATGTTTTGCATCTTGCATTGGTAGCTATGATACCAAGATAGAATACAATGTGGTTTTAGGGGAAGTCTAAATGACAAATGCTGGAAAAATATTTGTGAATAGGTTGAAGGAATCATGCCTTCAACGGTTCAAAGACCATCTACATTTTACATTCTCAAAGATACGCATGCACCTGCAAAAAGTAGTTATCCATGACATGGAGACTAAATTTGGCACAAGTTGGTCTATGAAGAAGGTAAAGCTATGAATGTCTCAAAATTGCAAGAGATTTCAGTGCAACCAAACAAAGAAGATAAAAAACTCCCTCCCAAGCTAAGGCTCAAAAAAAGGCCAATTGATATAAGTGTGAAAGTATGGAAAGAGCTTGTAAAAGCATATGAGAATTTCGATGCATGGAGGAAGTTCAGTGAGGAGAGAACACAGGTATTTGTATTTTCTCATAAGATTATATCAAATTTATTAAATGATTTTTAGATTTTATTTATGCATAGTTAAATTGAATTAGTATTTGTTTCAGTACAAGGCCTCCAAGGCTAGGCTTGAAAAAGTCTGTGCCACACATCATAGTGGCTAGAAAGGTTTATAGGCCTTGATCTGTACATTTGTAAGTATATTTAATATGTTAAATGATATTTTTTTATTTCCTAAGAAAAAGTAAATGATTGCATATTAATTAGTTTAACTAGTCCAGTGCCATGTATTCATAGGAGGAGAAATATGGCCACCATCCAAAGCAATTTGAAAAGGAAAAGTTACAAAGCAAAAAGTGGGCTGATTTTGTAATCTGGATGGAGAACGAGGTATCAATAGTTGACTTTCAATAACTTAGTTGGATATTTTTGTATTAATATGTCAATTTACATTTCTTGTGTTGAGTTGTTTATTGATGCATAGGATGAGTTCTAAAGTGCTTCTCTGTTGGCTCTAGATCCCACTCAATTGTCCCATTATTTTATGTTGAGGAAAACAATATTGTTTGCCTTAAAGGGTAGTGGGTGACATTCATGCCTTATTTTCATTGCATCTTTTAATTAATGACCATGGTCTTTTAATATCTCTTAAGTGTCCTCATTTAAGTTATAAGTTGTATCATTTGAGTAACTTAGTCCCATGTTGATTTGATTTATCTTCTTTTCTCTCAAACATGGTATCTGAAGGAGTGCTTCCTTGAATTCATGTTGCCATTCTACTAAGTGATCTGCATGCATCTTTGCCATCCTTCCTCATGATTTTTCCATTCTATTAACATGTAAGAATGTTTTGATGCATCTTGGTAGGAATCCTATAGATCTAAGACATCCTTGTACTCTACATCACTTGGTGTAGCTAACAACCACTTAATTTCTCCATATAATTTTAAAAAAGGCAATAAATTCCTATCTTCCAAGTTAAAAAAATTCCATAAATAAAGAAATCAGCAATAAAAAACCTACAACCTGATTTGATCAACATAGAGAAGCGTGTAATACTAGACTTCTTAACATTCAAAAGATAAATGGAATGTCCTTAACACCCAGTAGAGCTATCCAAAAAATCTAACTAGAAACACAAATGGGCTCCCACACACAATGGCCTAATGGTTGGTTTTCATAGAATTCAAACTATCAAAGTAACAACATTGATTAGGTTAACATATATGCATCATTTTCATAAATAGCTAAACCATTTATGTGCATGAATAAATAGTAGAAGGATGTAGATGAACTTAATTCATCTAACTTTATACCTCTTGGTAGGCATTCCTCTTGAATCTCTAATATCACGTGCTTGAGACTTCCCTATAGCTTTTACCTTTCACCGTCACCTTTCCTCTTCACTATCAAACTCATCTCCTTTTTCCTTATCTACATTTCTGGCTTCAACTTCTAATTTATCCCATGTTTTACCTTCCTCCTCTTCAAAATCTTCTTCTTATGCATCCTCATCTAACTCCACAAGAGATTCATCTTCTAAACCTTCCTCATCTGATTGTGATTCCTCTTCTACATCAGAGGGTTCATATCCTTGATCCAACTCTTTTGAATTATCAGACTCTGAATCAATATCTTCCATATTCAAAAATTCCCAGCCACCATCTTCAATAAATTTATCTAGATCATCAATAATAGTCTTCAAAATTGGCCGCCAGTTCAAGTTCATTCTACTTTGATAATGCTTTATATCCATGGAGTTCAGCCATTCCTTGATGCCTTCAAGCGAATATTGAGGAATGGTGTCAATGCAAAGTACATACCACTTGAATTCTTTGAAAACAATAGCCATATCAAATTCCTTTTTCCCAAGTCCTACTCTCTCAAGGTTAACAATCTCAATCTCACTAATAGTGATTACTAAGAAAGGTAATTCCACCAACTCTACAAAAAGTTTACAATAAAAAGCAGGGGCTTTTGAAAGGAACTGGTGAAACCAAGCTCTCTCAGCCGGTATATCAGGCTCCAGTTCTACAAAATCTTTTAGATGAAAGGCTTCTCATAGCGCTCTGCCTGTGTAATCTTGAAACTTTTACATTGTTTTGTTTTCTTGTCCCTCTCTTGTTTATAATATTTCTCAATTTCATGGAGGATCATTATTATGCTTCCCTACAAATTTTGAATACGGTCATTACCTCCATAAACTGGACATCCTTGGTCTTCTTGGTTCCATGCCATGATATGGTTATACAAATGAAAATGAAGCAAGTGATAAATGCTTCTATATTTGGAAGAATGCATGCTTAATCTCTTTTTGTTACGATATCTTCTCTCTTCGCTCTCTTGGTTGAATATTGAAATCCATTATGGTGGGCCTCTAGAGTTCATTCATCTTTCTTCCTCTTCCACAAATGTTGTTCTACGTCCACAAGTCTTCTAGCCTAATTGGATTTTTTTTTGAAAGCTGTTCTCTGGTCTGTGTAGCTCTCTCTCACCTTTTCCTTCTGTTACAAGAAATTAGTGCCTAGTGATTAACAATCTCAATCTCAGTGATTACTAAAAAGGTAATTTCCACCAACTCCACCAAATGGTTTAATGTGGAACAATAAAAAGGCTTTGAAAGGAACTCCATGAAAACCAAGCTCTCTAAATGGTATATCAAATTCTAGTTCAAAATATTTTAGATGAGGTTGCTCCCATAGCTCTCTTACTCACTTGAAAAATCCTTGAAACTTTGCATTGATTTTGTTTTTCATGTCCCTCTCTTGTTGTTCTTCCTCAATTTCATCAGGATCATACATTGACCTTCTTGCCCCTCCTAAATTTTGGACCACATCCATTACCTCCACATAAAACTGGACATCCTTGGTCTTCTTGGTTCCCATTCCATGATATGGTTATGCAAATGAAAATGAAGCAAAGTAATCATCTCCTTCTCCGCTGTATGGAAGAATGCATGCTTAACTTTTTGATACATGATATTAGCTCTCTCTTCTTCTCTCATGGTTGAATACCAAAATACATTATGGTGGGCCTCTAGATTTCTAGTCATCTTTCTTCCTCTTCCACCAAATGTTGGCCTGATCGACAAGTCTTCCAGCCTAATTGGATTTTTTTTTTAAAGTTGAAGTTTCTCTTGAGTCACCATTGTAGCTCTCTCTACCTTTTCAAACTCTTTCATTACTATAGATCATCTATGGGATTTAATCATTTGTACCACATGGTTGATGTGCTTTTAATCCTTGGATCTAAATGAAATTTCCTTAAACATAAATATTGCTAAGTAATTTAAATGTTGGCATGTAGTTGGCATTAGAGTTGATACCTGGAACATTGAAAATTATCCTTATATAAGAATTCCCTCCATCTTGTTGGCTTGTAACACTCTTGATGGTGGCTACATGAAATGGAACTATGATACCATATATGGGTACTAGAACAACATCATTTTTCATATCAACCTAAATCATGAGCTCTCTAGAAATGGGGATATCATCCACATTTTTGTAGGAAACCATCTCAATGCCCCCTGCATCCAATCTTCTTGCAGTCAACTCATTCTTTTTCCTTGCAAGTTTTGCTTGGTATTGTCAGTGTTTCTCTTCTATAGTCATCTCCTAATTATAAAATCATAAGGTTGCCTTGGAGATGCCTGATTCTCCTCCATTGACCTTAGCTTTGGATTTTTTTTCACTTCCTCATCTTCATCATCATCATTAAATGAGTATGCAACATCATTGTATACTTTGGAGCTAACCTCAGTTGCATTTTCAAGCTCTTTATCCTTAACAACCATATTGTCAACAAGGAGCAATGAATAATTCTTTATTTTGGGGTTACCAGTCTACAACTGCAAATTCTGAAACCCAAGTGATACATTAAAATCCATTCTATCCTTCACAATTTTGTCAATTCTTGAATTCAAACATAAACCAAACTCTTGAAATTCGATCCCTATTCTTGTTCCTGTAGACTTTGTAAGATGAGTCAAAAGTTCAGGGCCATCTCTTTGAACTACCTCCATAGCTTCCTTATATTAACATACATGAACATGATATGATTATATACATGAAAAGGTCACTTAAAAATAGTATAATCAAAGTACAAAATGTCATGAAGAACTATTCTTTGTATGCTCAAGTATTGTTGCATGTCATAGCTTGCTTACAAACAGAAAACTAAACCATAAATGTTAACTCTCAAATATAGGGACATATAGACAAGTTAATTCTCAAAGAACCTTTGAAGCATATTATAGTGCCAAAATGTCTTAGAAAAATATCCAATTCTAAAATATAGGAGAAGAAGATATATAGACCATTTAACCCTCAAAGGATCTTCGAGCAAAACATAATCATATATAGCACAAAATGCAGAAGGTTGGCAATTAAGGTTATGTAATAGAATTTACAATTGATAGTTAAATTGTATAACAATTTTTTTTATGATCTTTACTAATGTTTATTAGAATTCTTGCATGTTTTACATCATTGGAATGACATATTAGCTGTCATTTTTTTGAAATTTTATAATGGTATGTGCACTTTGATATGATGTAATATGATTATGGTTTTGTCTCATATGTTGTAATATTAGATATATAACAGAAAAATAAATTATTGCATGAAATAAATAATAAATTTTCATTTTAAATGTTATTTTTTTGTAGAACATGGGTCTTCTAGAAGACCAAGATGATCCTCATCATGATATAGATCCAGAAAATATTAGTTCGGCTGGTACAGATCACATGGCAGAGGATGATGATGACACAGATATGAAAGAAAATGAGGTCGATGACAATGATGATGACGACGATGATGATCATGATGATGATGATCATGATGGTGATGATGATGATGAGGTAGTTGTTGGAAGTAGCTAGTGGCATTCATGATCATGATGATGATGGTCCTCATCATGATATAGATCCAGAAAATATTAGTTCTGTTGGTACAAATCACATGGCAGAGGATGATGATGATGCAAATACGAAGGAAAATGAGGTCGATGACAATGATGATGACAACGGCGATGATCATGAAGATGATGATGATGATGATGATGATGATGATGATGAGGTAGTTGCTAGCAGTAGCTAGTGACATTCATGATCATATAGAATGCATCATGGATCATTGCTAATATATTGTTATGATGCCTCTTTTCATGGTTACTATCATATGTATCATTTTAATGGCCTACAATACCATATTATTGAGTTGTATCATATTGACATGTATCATTTTCACTTATATCATTTGGACATGTATCATCTTGACTTGTGTCAATTTGAGTTACATAATTTATCATTTTTACTTATATCATTTGTACATGTATCATTTTGACTTATGTCGATTGTTGGACATGTATCGTTTTGACATGTTATTGATCTAGTGGCATATTTGACTTTCACTTGTTTTAGTTATATATGATGATGATCTTATCAATATTGACTTGTCAATTTATATATATTAAAAGTGGTCAAAGATTTTTGGATGGATATTTATTACGTATGATGATTTCAATTTACTGCTTAGGATGGATGTCAAATTCAATTAAATTATAGATATTTGACTCACTTTTTTTTATTATTGATGGTGATCATGTTATAATAATTATCTTGTTATTTAATCATATGAGTTAAATAATTAAATTACTTACTCCATAATCATATGATTTATTTAAGAGGCATGATATATTTAACTAATTAAATTGAAATAAAACATATGAAATTAATAAATGGAAGCAAAACAAGAAGCATTTTTACAAGTAAAAAAGGAAGCAACAATGGAAGCCAAACTGGAAGCAATCTTGGAAGAAAAATTGGAAGTAAAATCAGAAGAAAACCTTGAAGTAAAACCAGAAGCAAAACTAGAAGCAAACCTGGAAGCAAAACTAGAAGAAAACCTGGAAGCAAAACCGGAAGCAAAACTGGAAGAAAACAAGGAAGAAAAACTGGAAGCAAAACTAGAAGCAAAACTGGAAGCAAAACTAGAAGCAAAACTGGAAACAAAATTGGAAGCAAAATTGGAATAAAAACTAGAAGCAAAACTAGAAGAAAAATTGGAAGAAAAATCGGAAGCAACCCTGTAAGCAAAACCAGAAGAAAAACTAGAAGAAAACCTAGAAGCAAATGTCAAAAACTTGACTATCTATACAACTTTTGTGTTGTCATTGATGTCACCATGGTTGTGAAGTCTATGCTGATCCAGAGTTTTGATCTGGTATCTGAACTGGTACTCATGTTGCTCTCTCTAGTATTCTTGTCCGTACTCCTTCGCAATTAACTATTATTGCTTGCTATTTTGGGAAATGGTTTGTAGGTGTTGAGAGCATTTACTTACAAGATCTTACGTATCTAGGTGCTCGTATGGTATATCTTTGTTTCTCTAGTGTTTGTAAAAGTACTATTAGTTCTATCCTCAGCTAGCCTAATGAATGATGAAATAATTTTGGGTTATGTGGATATGTGTGCGACCTATCCTAGGTCGATGCTAACTTGATAAAGCATGTTGGGAAGATTTTGAAATTGCTTGAAGCTTACTATTAGCATTTTTTGTAAATATAATGTGCGTCTAATTAGGCCGACCTAATTGATGATTGCGAAGAGATCATGTATATATATTGGACAAGGTTGAAGATTATGTGTGTGTTAGTGAGTTTTGAATGAGTTATTGTGAGTTGGTGCATGTATGTTGGTAATGAAGCAGTAACGAATGTGAAGAAGAGTGAACATAATGAAATGTGTCAAGTTTGTATATTGAGCATCACCAGAATTGTATCAGCGCTTGTTGGGTGCACTTTTGTCAGTTCATTTTGGCTGTAAAGCCTTCTTTTGTTCTATAAATATTTATGTAGGCAGTGAGCCTCCCTGTAAAATGTGAGCTTTTTATTTGGGTAGTGATCCCTTTTGGTAGTGAGCCTCATCTTTTTTGTTCTAGAACAAACTTTATATTATGAGTTAATCCTCACTGTGGTTTTTCCCTCATTGGGTTTTCCATGTAAATCTAGTGTTTAGTGTGTTATCTTGCATTCTATTTTGTATCTCTTGCTTATACTTAATAACAAAACTGTGAATATGTGAAATTGATTTATGTTGAAGTTTTAAAGTTGAATTTTTGTGACAACTGATCGACTCCCCTCTCAGTTGTCCTACATCCTTTAAGAATTGGTATCAAAGCCTTGGTTCCTTGGTGAAGATCTTAACCACTTGAGGAGGATCCTGAAGAATGATTAGATGGATGATAAAGGAGAGCTTCAGACTGCTCTTGAGGGTCTTAATAAAATGGAAAGAGAAAACAGATCTGAAAGAAAATATTGATGATGCAAATGAATGTGTCTAAAAATTGAAAGAACAGCTAAAGAAATTCAAGGAAAGACACAGAGAAGTAAGTGAGCAACTGAAACAAGAGATAATTGGACTAAAGGTGTTAGTAGAAGAAAAGAAAAGAATCGAGGAATGTCTAAATACATTGGTACGGAAAAAAGATGATGAATGCACTAGACTTGAACAAGAAGTGGTGAATCTAAGGATTGAACTGGAGAAGGCAAAGCTTTGTGAGAACAATTTTAAATCTAGCTCTGAAAAGCTTGAGGAATTGCTTGTAGGATAGAGATCAAGTAAGGACAAAGTTGGGTTGGGAAATGATACAGGTAAAAGTTCAAAGGGAAATAAAATAACTCAAGACAAAGGGAAGCAGAAGAGGAAGTTTGCAAGGAGACATCCTAATGCATAGAGGTATCCTTCTTTTAATGGTGCTTGTTTTTCATGTAATAGATATGGTCATAAAGAAACAAAGTGCAAAATTAGAATGAATCAGTTTCCTGGCTCTTTCTCTAGACAATGTTTCTCATGTAAGAAGTTTGGAAATAAGGCTACTGAGTGTAGATCTCAAATTGGAATGGTCAACAGGGTGATGATGAACAAATTTCATGGAGATAGAATGAATCAACCCTTTAATGGTTACTGCTATACATGCAAAAAAATTGGACACGGGGTGAATCAGTGTAGATCGAGAGTTATTGAAGGTCAGACTAATCAGAAAGGTGTTGTCTACTATAACTGTAATAAACCTGGACATATCTCAAAGTTTTGTAGAAGTAAGAATGGAAAGCAATTTTCTCTGATAGAAAAGAATTACCCAGTAAAGAACATTGACAAAGAAGAAATAAAGGAAGAGATGAACAATATATGGAAGAAGAAAGAGGAATAAGAGGTAAAACCTAAAAGTACTAATGGGTTTGTACTCTCATCTGGTATAGATTACTTATTCGGGAATTAGGTCTAGCAAGGCCTTAGGGGGAGTATTATCAGAAAAATTCATAAAACCCCCTGTTGTATGGTGTGTCAAAGGTTGAAACGAGGATGGAATGTGAATAATGGGTATTCAGAGGTTTTGGAAAAGGAATCAATAGAAAACATGTTGCCATAATTTTTGCAGACCAGTTTAGGGTTTCCTCTTCCAAGAAGAATATATTTTTAGTAGCTTTTTGGTGTTTGCAACATTTAATGTGTGGCTAGGGAAAGTTCATGGTGTATAAGTTGAAAATTTGTGAGTATTCTTGGTTATTTGATCATTTGAAGAACCTAAGTGATCTTGGAGTGATCTTGAAGCAAGCATGAAATAATTCTAGAAGGAATTCGAGGAAATTAACTCAGGCAATCAAGAATTTGTTTCTCTGTTTGCAATAAGGGTAGAAGAAGAAATTCAAAGAATTATCGAATAACGAATTGAAGAAAGTGTTGAAATGGACAAGGAATTGAGAGATGACATCCCTCTAAAGCTGAAAGGAGTTGAGTTAGAAGAATTTGATCATAAGAAGATAAGAGAGTTGGAACTAGGTGTAGTGACCCTCCCACTGTGACATCCTGTTTTAGTTTGTTTTTGGTTTGACTGATAGATGCTTTAGTTCACTACGATAATATGTTGTGTATTCTTAGTTATAACTCTGTCATTATGTTTTTTTTATACTCTATGGATGATACATTGATGTCCTATTTATCTGGTTGTGTTTCTGTGATGTTATTGAGATAGACATATATCTGATATGGTTTATTAGCTTACGATTTTTCATGTGGTTGTTATGTTGAGGTGATTAGTTTGATGATACTGTGATAGATTCATTCATGATGTGGCTTATTGTTTATGACTAATGCTTATCTTTATCATGTTGTTATGATTGTATATGATTGATCTTGTTTGTTGTGTCAGTGGATAAGACAATGTAGCATTACTCATTCATGAGTACCCTGCTACGTTGCAATTCTTATTCACGGTGTGTTTTCTAACATGAGTTTATATATACATGTTTTAACCTTGATGTTTTTTCCTGCAGACACAGGTACCGGGTAACAGCTCCACCTGCTTGTCAGGTCTGAGTGTAACCTAATCCATTATAAATATGTTGTCGTAGGTATTGACAGGTCCTTTTAAACCATCGTTCGTCTTCAAACGAGTATCTTTGTGTTACCCCGTGTAGCCCAGTTTGTCTTGTCGTGTTCAAATATATATTGTTTTGTGTTTGCAAATATAGTATTTAATTTTATTAAATGCTTATTAATGTTTTAACCAATGTTAATGATTTAATTTATTAAGTTAAATTAAATAAGTTATTAAATTTATCAGTAAGTTATTTCTTTGCAATGTTTAATTAAAATATTATTATTGCTGATTTAATTGTGCAACTTGTATTATGTGAAATAGATTTTATTAAGGAAAGATATTTTCGAAGAGATAAGAATCTTTGATTGCCAGTTAAAGGTCTGTTCTGATATTTTAAAGAATGAGTTGAACTGAATGAGCTATTTACAATGCGAAATGAACTTTCAGTTAAGTTTTGTGATGGAAAGTGATTTGCATGAATTAATATCTTTTGGAAAAGGGGTAATTGTACATTCACGGGAAGAATTCTAAGGGCAACAGTTTTTAGTAGTTCGTTTCACGGCAATTGTTTCAGAAGAAATTTTCTTTAAGATTATGTTTGAAAAGCGTGAATTGAAGTTGGTTGATTTGAATTTCACTGTCGAAGCCTGGAAAATTAATAGAGGAATCAGCAAAAGGTTTCAAAGTGCATTTCAGCTCAATTTCCAGATTAACCAGGTTTTCTTCTTTTTAAGTTTTAGTAAATTTCTTCTTTGAAAGTTTGGAAAGATTAATGATATATCAAACCTGCATATAAAACAGAGAAATAGTTAGAATAAGCAGTCAAAGATTATTGAAAATATTGTTAAAATTTAAATGCTAAGAAAACAATGAAATGGAGTTTAGAGTAAATTCTTAGATCTGAAAATAGAGATTGAATTTCCCTGTATATCTGTTGACTTATACATATGTTTAATTTAGCGTACTGAATGAGTCTAAGTAGTATTTTAAAGGTTGAAACTCTGAAGTTATAGCTAACATTTCTTTTATATCGTTCTTTATGGAAAATATGAAAATATTGTACTATTAATTTTAGATTTATATATTTCATTCTGTTAAATACAGATCTTCTTTCACAATATGCACCATAAACAAATATACTTCACTTAGGTTATCATATGTCTAAGATACTTGAACCCAATCGCGCATATAGTTTATGGACAGCATAATGAACCCCATGTCGGATTTAGGATACCTGCAGATTGATAATCTTTTGTGGGATTTTTACTCAAATTTGTCATAAGATGTTACTGCACAGTCCGCCTGGTAGTTGTGGTATTATCTCTGTATTTTATTCATTTTGAATAAAAGGAAATAGTATTTATAGTTTACAAATCCAGTTGATATTTTAACCTCCATACAAAAAGTGCGTAGCCTCTGTAAGGGATTAGAGTGAGATTTAACTTTGAAAACGTCCCTGTGCGTATTGTCTATGAAAACATTTCCTGTATGATCAAGTGGCAAGCAATCGACCTTCCTTCAGAATTTCTTTCTTCCTTTGTCTCAAGAGACAACCCTTGATTTCCAAATAGAATTGGTTATGGGGGGGGCGTTATGGAGTAGACTCCTTGAATTGGAATTGGCGGTGACCCCATCATATGAACCTGGAGAATGTATTGTGCCGGGGCAGATGCTAGCAGGTAAAGCAGCATAGTAAACTGTCAACTCTCCACCATCCAACTTTAGATACGTTATTATCTATTCTAAATACCAATATCTTGCGTCCCAATTTGACTCTTCTGCATACAAAATTACTTCTTTATCCTGATTTTTCTTCCCTTATAAATTGTTTTACCTGAGTCTTCAGCACTGCTTTATATCAGAAGAATGTCTGATTCATGAGTATTATCTAGTTATATTATAGTTTGATTTTCCATGCACATTGAATCAAAAGCTTGTTTTAAATGTAAATCTTAATAATAAATATTGTATAGGCATGGATGTAAAATTGTTTTAGCGCAGGAACTTGAAGTCTCGTACTTGTTATCCCTTCTGCTACACATTTAGAGAAGGCACGCCTTAGTCTGCGTTTACCAAGTGGAAGTTACCCTAGATCTTTTCTTTTGTTGAAACTTCCTCGTAATATATCTATTTACCAAATTAAACAATTCTTGCTTAAAATTCGCGCAACTATAGTTAGTGATGGGACAAAGATCTACTGGTAGAATATGCCCCAGTACAAGTCTAAATCGTGCTTTGTCTGATATCCTCTAACAGGAGACTTTTAAAGTTATGACTGCATGCGTTCACCTTGTGATTTTTGCACCTGACTTTATCAGATATCCCTGTGATGTTAAATACAGCGTTGCTTCTAATTCTCTATGTCCGTAATCTAAACTTAGGTTTATCCGCTGCTATAGAATCCTTAATTGTTGCATGTATAATCCGTAATTGTAATGCATGACTGTGTATAAGAAGATATCCATCAGCCGTGAACTTGTCTCATTCTTTCACTATTAAATTGTAGAATGAATTATCTTTTGCATGAAAAGAAATTATCTGTAGTTAACTGTAAGTTCTTAGGCTTATCTGGAAATGATAGAATCTTAAGTTTAAGAGTTGAAATTAGACTCTTCTAGATTTGAATGATTCAATCGGTTCTTAAGTTGTGTTATTTATGAGAGAACTAATACTTTATCCTTAGAATGGTTTATCTTTGCGTGTATCATTCGGTGGCAGTTAACTTATTTAGAAAATCATATTTTTATATATATATATTTAATGTGAGATAATTTTTATGCACAAATATTAGTTAAGTGAGAGACTAAGAATAGGAAAAGAAGAAATAAATTAGATGTTAGGTTTATAATTTGAATGTTATTCTTTTTCGTTGAAAATATAGATATTTATAATATAAGTGAGTTATATTGTTTTCTTTAAGGGAATGAATTGCTATATATATAAGGATTTATATTATCCTTATTTTATTTATTTATAATTGTTAGAAATATGTAAATCTCTAATAGTTTGTTTAACATGAATTTTTAAATTCATAGAGATTAATTTAATGTAATGTATAAGTGTTAAATTGTGTATTAAAAATAGAAATAGAATTTTAGGTTTTGTGATATGTAGAGTGATTTATGAAGAATGTAAAGACTTTTCCATCGTCAATCTATTTATAATTATTATGAGTTATATTGCTCTCCAAGTAATTGATATCCTATTATAAAGGTTTTATACTTTCCTCACGTATATATGAAGTATCGTAAGTAATAAGGGAGCATATATATGTAATTTTATTGTGATTTATCTTAATTCTTTAAAAGATTTATAATATCTATAATTTGATAATGTTACTAAAGTGTTTTCTTAAATTAGTCTGTGATCAATTAATATCTATGGCTTGTTTATTGTAGATTCTTAACTCTTGAGGTTTGGTAAATTGTAACTATTTGGTGTGTGTATATAATGTAATATTGATGATATTTATTTTCATAAAAAGCTTGAAAAGAGGAATTTGTAAGATTATTACATTTTTATCATGATGCTCATATTACAATTATCTTATGTGGGGGTATAGCTTTGTATCATTTTATGGTCGTTTGAAGTGACATCTTAGAGATTGTGATTTGCCTCTAGTGAAGGATGTAAACATATTGGTTTTGATTTTTGCGCTTGATAGCTTCCCCTAGATTGATTTTTATGTTGAGTCATATTATAGAAGAGTGGCTTGCGGTAGGGGCCGAAATCCGGAAGTGATTGTCTGGGTAACCTATCGTAGGTGAGTTAATCCAGTGAAAATCTAACTAAAGAATTATGGGTTGGGAAGTTATAAACATTAATTCAGATAAAAGTGTGCCTCACCTATTGTCTTAACGCTCGTTCAGGTTGAGAAATGGTTGAGAAGGCCTAGAATGGCAAGTCGTCATCTTGTCCTCTTGAAAGATGAAGTGACTCCACATTGGTCTGCATAGGGGCCGGGAATCGGTAGAGGCTACCAGGGTAACTCTTGGATAGAGGGTCGGTAGTCTAGGAAGATTCACCAGGGTAACCTATCCCGACAATGTGATGACACTCTTAGTCTATATCATGATGGTGTTCTTTGTGTACAAAATTATTTTGATGTGTTGTGTTACTGAGGTTTTAAATGCTATGATTGTTAACGTTATGTCGTGATGTAATTTGTAAACCCCGTAAATGTTATGTTCTGTCTTCTTTGCCTATGGACCTGTCATTTATCTCCTAGCACGGAGGGAGTGGACCTTTTGGTTCCATGTGGTCGGGAGGAAACCGTGCTCTATCTTCCTTATATTTTCATGCAGATGATCATAAGCTTGCAGCTAGTTCCAGTTACTTCTTTGTTCGTGACTGATGATGCAGAGCTTATTCATGGATAATTGTGCTAGATGTTAAATGAGCACTATATAATTTGTAAAAGTTACCTCTTATATAAGAGTGTTTATATTATACCATCTTTGGATGTATTGAGATTTATTAAAATCTCTCTTGTTGTAATCTGAACCTATGGATTATTGAATGTAATAAGTCTTGCATACTGAACCATTCTTGGCATTAAATTTGTATTATGTTTATGATAATGTGTTGAGTTTATGTGTAAGGTTTAAGTAACGTCATCTTGGAAACCTTATGGCAATTGTGTAAGTTAAATATCTTTAAAAAAAATTGTTTGGTTAATTTCATTCTTTACACTTTGTTTTAACGGTAACCAAGGCGGGGCGTTACACTAGGGCTGAACCAAGTCGAATTGTAGAACATCAAAACCCTAGGTATGGATTTATGGAATGAATTTTTGTGGATTGTCGATAAAGAATTTATCCTCTTCTTATTGAATCATTTTAAGAATGGAAGCATCATATGGGACAAACCCTACCTAGTTACAAAGGAAGCAATCAAGGAAGTCACTAGTTTATGTAGTATTGGTGACCTTCCTGGAAAGAAAATTGTTAAATACAAGGGTGTGGAGGAATTAACAGGTATTAGCAAAGACCCACGAGCTCTATTGATAGACACTCTTGAAGATTTGGCTGTGAGGTATGTGGCATACAAAATTTCTTACAAAATTTATTTTATAAACCGTGAAGGTTCCACATCGACTGTTGTTGTTTATATTATACACATGATGGTAAAGGAGAATAATAGGTTTGATCTATGTAGCTTGTTACTTGAAAATATTTCTGAGAATATTCGAATGTCTATAATTGAGGGTTATCCTTTTTGTTTCAAATCATTGTTGGTATGTTTGGTATTTTACTTTTTGAATTCCTTGCCGAGAAGAGATAATGTGGTATGGGAATCCAGGATTTTGATTGGAAAACAGGTTTATAGGTACCTAAAGACATTTTCAAACAGTGAAAATATATGCAAGTCTTATTTCACATCTCTAAAATCAAATCCGTGCTCTCGTATATCTGTATTGAGTCAGTTTGAGGTGGGCTCTTCCTCCAGAAAAAGAGAATTGGAGATTGTTATTACTGAATCCCCTCCAGAATCGAAGAATAAGAAAGCTATAACTGAAGATATCATTGATATTTCAAATGAAAAGGAGAATGTATCCTCTGATGATATCTAGTCTATGTTGGTCAAGGGGAAGATGAAGAAGTTTGGTGAATTACGGAGTGGAGCCTCTCCTATTGACAGATTGAAGATTGATGATGTGTTGGTAGAATACCTACTTCAAAAAGGTATTGATGTACCAACTATTTCTAATTTCTTGCCTAAAAATCTTTTTGAGATTGTTGAAGAAAGAATGTTGCTTGAAGGTCTAGAAGGAAGAAAAATTGAAGCTTTGGTTGAGAAAAGGTGTAATAAAACTAAAGGGAGATTAGTTGAACTGATTGTAGAAACAAAGAAGTGTATTAAAGAGATATCTGATATTTACAAGTATTATCTTTGGTGGCCTACTGCGATAGACATTTCAGGAGAAAAATTGAAGCAATTGAGTCAGAGGTAAACAACATTGGAAAGAATTTTGACATCTTTGAAGATAAAGAAGGAAAGCAGAGATTGAGAGTTGGTGAAATTCAAGCTGAATTGGTTGTTGTGCAAAGGTAGAGAGATGATGTAGTGAAGACTTTTTGGCTTCTTAAGGAAATTGCTAAGGTTCATTTAGAACATCTATCTAGGATTCTTGTTGTTGCTAAAGATGTTGAAAGACAAAATTCACACTATTCACCATCCTTTTCTTTGTTGGGTGTACTAGAAAGCTTATGTACTCGAATGGATTCTGCTACTTTCAACTAGAATAAGCTGCATCTAGTTCTTGAGGAGAGATACAAGAAATTTTTTCAAGTGAAAAGTGTTATCTTTACTTGAATCCTGAATGTTTTGTTTTTGGTATAGAAGAAGACAAGGGGAAGCAACGTGAAGTTTTTGGAATCTTTGTGATGTCACCATTTTTGCATACATCTTTTTTTGGTTGGCCTTTTCCATTGATGTCAAAGGGGGAGAGATTGGAGAGATGGGGGAGATTGGAGTTAGGGGGAGAAAATTGGAAGTTTTTTGTTACATGTTGCCATCAATGACAAAGGGGGAGATTGTTGGAAACTTAATTATCTATACAACTTTTGTGTTGTCATTGATGTCACCATGGTTGTGAAGTCTATGTTGATCCAGTATTTTGGTCCAGTATCTAAATCGGTACTCGTGTTGCTCTCTCTATTATTCTTGTTCGTACTCTTCCGTAGTTAACTATTATCGCCTGTAGTTTTGGGAAATGGTTTGTAGATGTTGAGAGAATGTACTTACAAGACCTTATGTATCTAGGTGCTTGTATGGTATATTTGTGTTTCTCTGGTGCTTGCAAAAGTACTATTAGGTCTATCCTCAGCTAACCCAATGAACGATGAAATGATTTTTGGTTATGCGGATATGTGTGTGACCTATCCTAGGTCGGTGCCGACTTGAGAAAGAATGTTGGGAAGATTTTGAAATTGCTTGAAGCCAACTATTAGCATTTTTTGTAAATATAATGTGCATCTAATTAGGCCAACCTAATTGGTGATTGCAAAGAGATCATGTATATATATTTGACAAGGTTGAAGATTAAGTGTGTGTCTTAGTGAGTTTTGAATGAGTTAGTTCAAGTTGGTGCATGTGTGTTGGTAATGAAGTAGTAGCGAATATGAAGAAGAGTAAACATAATCAAATGTGTCAAGTTTGTATATTGAGCATCACTAGAACTATATCAGCACTTGTTGGGTGCACTTTTTTCAGTTCATTTTGGCTGTAAAACCTTCTTTCATTCTGTAAATCTTTTTGTAGGCAGTGAGCCTCCCTATAAGCAGCGAGCTTTTGTATTTGGGCAATAAGCCCTTTTGGCAGTGAGCCTCATCTTTTTTGTTCTAGAACAAACTTTATATTATGATTTAATCCTCACTATGGTTTTTTCCTCATTGGGTTTTCCACATAAATTTGGTGTTTAGTGTGTTATCTTGCATTCTATGTTGTATCTATTTCTTATACTTAATAACAGAACTGTGAATTTGTGAAATTGATTTATGTTGAAGTTTTAAATTTGAATTTTTGTGACAACTGATTCACCCCCCCTCTCAGTTGTCCTACATCCTTTAACACAAACCTAGAAGCAAAATTGGAAGCAAAAATGGAAGAAAAATTGGAAGCAAAATTGGAAGCAAAACTAGAAGAAAAACTGGAAGCAAAAATAGAAGCAAAATTGGATGCAAAATTGGAAGCAAAACTGGAAGAAAAACTAAAAGCAAACCTGGAAGCAAAACCGGAAGCAAAACTGGAAGAAAACTTGGAAGAAAAACTAGAAGCAAACCTGGAAGAAAACTTGGAAGCAAAACTAGAAGCAAAACTAGAAGCAAAACTAGAAGCAAAACTGGAAGCAAACCCTGAAGCAAACCTAGGAGCAAAACTAGAAGCAAAACTAGAAGCAAAAATGGGAGCAGACATGGAAGCAAAACTGGAAGCCAAATTGGGCACTAATTTAGGTGTTATTTTTGAAGTTATTTCTAGGCACTATTCCTGATGCTAAAGGAGGCACTATTGCTGGCACCACTTTTTTGGCACTAAATTTGGCACTAAATCCGGCACAAAATTTGGCACCAAAGTGAACATGCTATTTAGCGCTAACTTTTGTGTCGTGAGATGTGTCCAATTGATGAACTCAAATGCACTAAATTTTGGTGCTATTTTTTGTGCCAATTGCCTATTGTGTTGTAGTGTAGATATAGGACTATGATGCACTCCAAATCAAAAATAAGATGTTCTAAATGCAAGTTCACAAAGTGAAACAAAGAAAATATGAGGATGGATGAGGAAGGAGGAAGGCTCCAAATATTTTAGGGAATGGAACACAAGGAGTAGGGGACCTCCTATTTCACTTAGTTTCACTCAAGGAAACCCTAGAGATATCGATCCAAGGGTGGAATGAAGGAAAGAGATCTACTAAAGGTTGTCCTAGGGTATGATTAATGAATAAAGAGGGGTTCATTACCAAGCTAGGGATTGAAAAGAAAAGTAAGATACAAAACCTAATGAATAAACATAATTATGTGCAAACGTTAAGTAAATGACTAGAAATGCATACAAAATAGAATAGAAAACTAAGAAATCAAAGAGTTGCACTTGGAAACCTATAGAATCTTGAATGAAGACCTAAAATGCTAGAAATGTTGAATTTAATGCACATTGGTACTCATACGCTACGCTGGGTGATTTAGTCCTAGATTAGGGTTTTTGGGCAAGAACAGAAATCTTGTAGTGATAGATCTAGAACTCCTAAAATCTAGAAAATTGATTGTATTGGGACTCATACGCCAAAAGTGGCATATCAATCCTAATTGGATTTTCTATAGAATCAAATTCTTAATATTCTCTTCAATCTCGGTTCTTTCTTCTCAATCTAGTTTTCAAATCCAAGATGTTGAATTATGCTGTATAGGTGTCTTTTAGTGATCTTCTCAACAAGGTGACAACTTGGACAATTTTGAAACCTTGACTTCTTTCCAATCTTTCTCTTCAATGTATCTTCAACCTAGATCTACAAATCACACACTAAAGAGAGGGGAAAATGTTGTTTTTTATTAGAAAGGGGTTTCTCTTGGTCAAACCCCGTTTTGGTAATCAAACCTTGTAATGAAATCAAATGGAAAGGAGGAATGATGAATGAACAAAATGATATGTTGCAACTCACCAAACCCTTAGGAATAAAATTTTGTAAAAATTTATGAGATGGCTCCAATGGATTTGGATCTTGACTCTTTCTTGAATGTTGTAGACCTTGAATTGAATGCTTGCTTGAATCATGAAACCCTACATCACTAATTTTAGCTCAAAAACAAACATGATGCATAATGACATTAACATGATGCTTGAATAATGCTCCAAAAAACTTGATAATCAATTCTTGAATGCTCTTGAATGCTCTTGTAAACTCTTGAAAGTAATCTTATGATGAATTGATGACTTGTAAGCTTTCTAGGTGAAAAATGAGTGAAATAACCTTTTATTTATGCTTTTTTATGCCAAATTCCTTGAAATTATAGAACTACAAGTCGACATCAGATCTAGGAGAATAAAGTTCTTCCAAGAATTTGAGTTTAATTTAGGTTTAATCCACATGGGACTCGTACACCAGAAGTGGTGTATGAGTCCCATTAGGCTAAGCTTAGGACACATTTTTTAATAAAATCTTAGATTAATATGAAATCCAAATTGGGGTCCCCAAACTTAGGTGGGACCCATATTCCCAAGGTGGTGTATGAGTCGCAAATCACTAAATCTAGGCCATATAATATGAAAACATTAATTTTTGATTGGTCAATTGATATATATGTTGGGATTAATCTCAAAAAGATACATTAATTAAGGCTCGTGGATACAAAATAAGGCCAATTAAAGCATAAAGAAGCCCAATTAATTAATGAAAACCCTAGATTAGTGTGAAAGTGTAAGAAAACACTTTGCAACACCCTAAATAAGGCACAATTATGTCCATTTAGTTTACAAGGGCCCAAACAAGTGTGAAAATGTAAAGGGATACATTTTTCTACACTAAATATATAATTTGAGTTATTCTACCCACGATAAAACTTATTTTTGGTGTTTTCTCCCTTTGCTATCTCCTTTTTCCATGGGTGTTTTTCATCTATATTTTAGTTAATCCTTATATATCCCATGGTTGGTTTTAAAATTTGAATAGTTACATCTTTTCAAGGAACCTTTTTAGATTCCTCCCCCTTTCTATTTTTCATCCCTTAAGTGCTTACCCCTCTCACAAGGTTGGTATCTAAGAGTTGTGTATGTAGAAAAAAAATCCTTATTGTTACTACCTTATTTCATACTACTTTTATTTACCCTATATTTTCTTCACTAATCACTCTAGGGTCTTGGTAATGGAACCAATCTTAGAAAGATGAAATGGGGACTTATAGTCTAGAAATATATACCATATTTTCCCTTATGTAGTCAATTTATACCCTAGAGGATACAATGAGAGAAAAGGGTATTTGCAGAAGGGAAAACTATATCCAAGTACATTACATGTGAGTAACTTAAATAAGAGTAGTTACCTTCATTCAAAACATATATACTAATCAAAACCTTATAACTATATATATTAGATATAATGGTAGGTATTAGTCTTTTCTTTGTAATATCTTAGATTTTATCCTATCTTTGCATTCTTATCTACTACTCTCTTATCTCATTCATCATATATCCTATAATGACATAAAAATTACTCCTTAACATGGCCTTGATTTAGTGTTGTAATATGTCTAACATATTCACATTAGATCTTGGGCCCTTGTGAACTAAATGAGCTTGTTGGTACCTTATTTAGAGTGTTGTAAAGTGTTATAACACACTTCACACTTTTCTAGGGTTTTATTAAATAATTGGGATTCTTTATTCCTTAATTGGTCTGACTTTGCATCCACAAGCCTCATTTAATGCATCTTTTTTAGGATAATCCTGACATAAATCAACATCCAATCATAATTCAGGTATTTTTAGGTTGTGTGGCCTAGATTTAGTGAACTAAGATTCATACAACACCTTGGGAATATGAGTCCCACCTAGGGTTTTGGGCCCCAAACCTGATTTCACATCATCCTACGTATTTTTTAAAATGTGTCCCATAGTTAAGCCTAATGGGACTCATACACCACTTCTGGCGTATGAGTCTCATGTGGTCTAAAATTAAATTTAATTCAAATTCTTGGTGGGATTTTATCCTCCTAGATCTCATTTCAGCTTGTAGTGTTTTAATTTCAAGAAATTAGGCATAAACAAGTATAAATACAAGTTTCCTTCAATCATTTTCACCTAAGCATTTGTAAGATCACCTAGCAAGTTGAATGAGCATCCTTATAGAAAAATTGAGTTCACAACAACATTCAAGTTCTTACAAGATCATTCAAGAGAATTCAAGGGTTGATTATCAAGTGATTTATAACATTATTCAAGCATCAAGCATCATGTCAAATTCATCAAGCATCGTGTTTATTTTTGAGCTAACATTTGTGATGTAGGGTTTCATGATTCAAGCTAGCATTCAATTCAAGATCCATATCATTCAAGCAAGATTCAAGATCTACATCCATTAGAGTCATCCCATACATGTTTGCAGCACTTTATTTCTAGGGTTTGGTGAGTTGTAACATTACATTTTGTTCATTCATCATTGTCCTTTCCTATTTCATTTCATTTCAATTTTTGATTACCAAAACATGGTTTGACCAAGGAAAACCCATTTCTAATAACAAAACAACATTTCTCCCTTTCTTTAGTGTGTGATTTTTAGATCTAGGTTGAAGACATATTGAAGAGAATTTTTGGGGAAATTTTTCAAGTGTTCAAAGTTGTCAAAGTTGTCACCTTGCATTGGAGATCATTGGAGAACATCTACAAGTTGCAAATCAAGGATTCATATCCAAAAATCAAGTGGAATGGATAGAGTAGAAATTGAAAAGCAAAATCAGACTTTGAATTTCTAGAAAACTCTAACTAGACTGATATGCCACTTCTAGCGTATAAGTCCCAATATAGTAAAAAAATTTGATTTCAAGAGTTTCAGTCATATCTCTGCCAGATTTTTGTTCCTTCCCAAAAACCCTAATCTGGGACTAAATCGCCCAGACTAGCATATGAGTCCCAATAGGCATTAATTTTAGTGTTTTCAACATTTCAATCATTCATCCAGTCCTCTTCATGTTTCTAGGTGCACACCTTTCATCTCTCAGCTTTTTGTTATGTTTTACATGCATTTTTAGGTCATTTAGTGAAGTCTTGCATTGCATTAGGTTTAAGTATTAAGTCTTTCATTTCATTAATCTTTCCAAGCCCTATCTTGGTGGTGAACCCCTCTTTAGTTTATAATCAAACCCTAAGAAAACCCTATCGCAAGATTTCTTTCTCCTAAATGCATACTTTAGAATGAGATCTCTAGGGTTTTCCTTGAATGAATGAGGTGAAATGTGTTGTTCTATGTCCTAAACCATAGAGCAACCATTTTCTATCATTTCAATTTGGTGAACCTGCATTTAGAACATCATAATTTTGATTTGGGGTGCATTATCATCCTAGATCTAGCTTGCATTAACATTGCATTATGATTTGCATTAGTTAATTGGCATCGATGGTTTCTAAATCTTGCATTACTAAAAGTGCATATATAGGTTGCATTTTTGCATCTTGAATCATTGAATATCATCTAAAATCTCCATTTGCATTTAGGTTACAGGTCATCCAAACTAAAAAGCATAAATATCACTTCTTTTTTTTGAAAATTGTGAAATGAACCCACTGGGACTCATACACCCCTCTAGGCGATTTAGTCCCAGTGCAGATTTTAGACTACATTTTTCAAAATTCAAAATCTTGTTTCTAAGCTTCTATTTGTTGTTATTAGTCTTCTATTTCAGTTTACAGATTTTATGTTTCATTCTATTCATTTCATTTAGTTTAATTTGGTTCATCTTGTGCATTGCCTAAATTCAAAATTCCATCTAGAAAACTTTATTTCAGTTTGTTGCATAGTGTAATTACTTTGTTTAGAATCTAAAATTTTCATTAAATTCCATCATGTATATATTCTTTGGTAAGCTTTGGATGTCTTTGAAATCATTAGTGTATGTGTCAAGTTGTTCTTTCAAAAATGACCCTAATGAAATTGAACTTACTCATGCTTGCTCAACTCCTAATGCATGTCCTCATGATGTTGACATTGTTGGAGAAGATGATGACAACATGAAAAATTCCTAAATGATTGCCTTAACAACTTGAAAGCTAATGCATCCTTTTATCCATCCATGGAACAACCAAAACCCCCTTTAATATCACCACTTGAGATGTTTAGTTACTTACATCTTGAAACTGAGACACAAGTTGAACCTAAGTTCCCTATAGTAGGTGAACCTAGTTCCTCTAATCAAGCAAACATTCAACCATTCTATGTTAACAAAGTGACAAACACTCCCATCAACCTAGAAGAGACATATGGAAAAGGATTCACAATCTTAAGTGAAAAATGATGTGATACAACAAGTGAACATGAAATCCATCAACTCTTAGAACAAATAGCAATTGAAAATACTAAAGGGTTAGGATATCAAGATCCTCCTGGCAATATGAGTGTCCTCCTTCCTAAAGAACAACCAATTCCTCCTAATGATAATAAGGGTGATAGGATCATCTTAGGTCCTTTTCTTCAACATTCAACTAAAGAAGTTGGTGAATCTAGCAAGTAGTGAAATCCTTACAAGCTAAAGAAGTTGCAGTTCCTGAGTAAAAGCACAAAGTTGTGTCACACTTTATAAAGGAAATTGTCAATGCTAATCCAACTTTTAAACTTGAATCACTAAAAAGTGACATATATGTTTTGAATTTTCAAATGATGTAAACCAGTAAAGTATTTATTTGTTAGTATATTTTATGTTTGTATTTAAAAAAAAAAAAAAAAATTATTTTAAACTAGTTTTTAATAAATTAACACTATAATTTAGTTGTTGATAAAATGCTAAAAAATGAAGTTGCATGGGACGCCAATTTTTGTGTAAATTTATTTTTCATTCAATTTTTTGTGTTATTTATAACTTGAAACTTTAGTGCATGGATATATTTCTTCCAATTTCGATAAATATATATATTTTTAAATAAATATTAAAATGTGTGTGAATAAAAAATTAGTTGTTTCCATCGGATGTCAACTTTCATATTAAATATTTATCTAAAACGGAAAAAAAAATATACCATCTTGAAATAGATTCTTTTATCCAGTGCATCATTTTTTTTATTTATTTTTTTAATAAGTTTTAGTATTTTTCCTTGGCATGGTAATTAACCTAATATTTTGTGTTGATAACCTACTTTTAGTGAAAATAAAAATATAAAATATAAATAATAATTAAACTATTAAAATAAAAATATTTTTGAAAACTACACTCATGGATCTACAAAAGGGTATTTTTATATTTATTTTTTAAATGTTATTTACATTAGTAGGAGTTATTGAAACTTCAATTTTTTCAAATAATTTAACTTTTTTGGTAAATTGGACTCAAAGTGGTGCTCCATATATTTTTTAGCCAACAATTTTAGTTGAAAATTTTGTGGAAGTATCTAACTTAGCTAGAATGAATCTTACTAGATCATATGTTTGACAAAAAATGATTTTTAGTTAGAAATACTTAAATTTAGTTATGTTGATAAGTTGGCTAAAAGTGTGACACAACTTTGTGCTTTTACCCTCCCCTATCCACCATATGAAACTGAAAGAGACTTACAAATACTCCTACACAAATGACTTATTACATTACCACCCATGCTAGAAATTTGATTTATAAATCCTAAAAACAAAAACACATCTTATTGCAAATATCATAGAATTTTTGGACATAGTATACTGATGAGTGTTGTGCTCTAAAAAAAGTCTTCAAAAGGTTTGAATATCATAATCCCTTAAAGAATGTCCTTTTGCTCCTTATCATGTAAATAGTTGTATAATTTTTTTATTCTCACTATTACATGATCCTTCTCATCACCTACCTCAACTCATTCTTTTCTTGCACTCAGTGGTGGCAAGAATTAGATAGCCTTGTCATTCTTCTCTATGTCATAAACATTTTATCTTTTCCTTTTATCTTTTCTTTGTCTTGTTTTTTCCTTTTAGGGATGATGCAAGGTGTCAAGACATTCATCTCTCTTCCATGTTGACCAAAAAAAATTCCTTTTATCTTTTCTTTGTCTTGTGTTTTCCTTTTGGGGCTGACGCAAGGCGTCAAGACATTCATGTCTCTTCCATGTTGACCCAAAATGTTTTTCCTTTTTTTCACTCTCTTTGTTTCATTCTTCCAATTCTATGAGTATTTGGAGAATGATGACAGTTTCAAACTCTTTAAAAACATCATAGCAAGAACATATTGACCTGGAATCCATACATCCTTTATGTTTGTTTGGAGTTTTGGGGGCAACCACTCTCTTTTTCATGAGGTAGCTTTATTTGGAAATATATGACTTAGCATAGGGCTTTCCAAGTTATCTCTCATGTATTCCTTTTTGTTAGCATTTATCATTTGCTACTTTAAAGTAATTGATCACAGCATGGTGTTTATCAATTTCTTTAAAGTGGGGTCATGCATTTGCATTATTCTTTTGCATTTTCATGTTTCATGTGTAGTCTTCTTACTACATGCGATGTTTCTTTCACTTTATGGTGACATCGGGTGTGATTTCCTTGAAGAGTGTGATCTCTCTTAGCATATTCCATTCTCCTTAGTGGCTTGATGTGACACATTGCATCCCCTAAGTTGAAAATCTTTTATTCTTCGATTGGTCGTCTCTTGGAGACATTAGGCACAGTGTTCCCTAAGTTAAGACCTCACATAAACTAAGACTCCTTTGAAAATTCTTTACATTATTTTTGCACTTACAAATTTAGTTATATGACCACCTTTCATAGTACACCTTATGTGCTTGTGGAGCCATCTTGTTTGGTCATGATTTCCAAGTATACAAAGCTTTTCTTGCCACACAAAGCTCAAATTTCTTTGTTGTGTGGCACCTTATCAAAGTTATCAAGAGGTATAACTTTGGTATGGTTGACGAGAATTCAAACCAAGGCATGACTTTCCATTAACCGCTTGCGTGTGTGTGTGAGTTCATACCATCTACATGTGTATGTGTCTCACCCTCTTGGATTACTCACCCAACACATAGCCTAGAGTTTTGTTGCCTCATAGTGAGCATGCATTTTCTGGACATACAACCTAGATCTGATCCACGTCATGATGGACAAACGATTGAAGCTTGATCCCCCCTCTTTTGTATTTTTTATTTTCTCTTTGTCTTTTGTAGTGTATTCTTGTGCCTTGTTGTTGCTCTTTATATCATTTTCATATGTGTTCTTTTGTGCCTATATTGGTTTACCATAGGACCTTGGTCTTGGGGGCTTGCACAACCCTCTTGGTCATCCTATCTTACTAGCATTGGTGTATTGGGAACCATCTTAATGCGTGTTGGTATACTTTAGTGTGAGATGGAAGTACATTCCTCCTCTCAATAAAGTGGAGGCTAGATGTAATGACAGAAAAATTACTCCCTAACATGGCCTTGATTTATTGTTGTAATATGTCTAACATATTTACATTAGGTCTTGGGCCCTTGCGAACTAAATGAGCTTATTGATACCTTATTTAGAGTACATTGTAAAGTGTTGTAACACACTTTCATAGTTTTCTAGGGTTTTATTAAATAATTGGGCTTCTTTATGCCTTAATTTTCCTTATTTTACATCCACAAGCCTCATTTAATGCATCATTTTAAGGATAATCCTAACATAAATCAATATCCAATCATAATTCAAGTTTTTTTAGGTTGTGTGGCCCAAATTTAGTGATCTGGGACTCATATTCTACCTTGAACGTATGATTCCCACCTAGGGTTTTGGGCCATGATCCTAATTTCACATCATTCTAAGCATTTTTGAAAATGTGTCCCATAGTTAAGGCTAATGGGACTCATATGCCACTTCCAGCATATGAGTCTGGTGTGGCCCAAAATTAATTTTAATTCAAATTCTTGGTAGGATTTTATCCTCCTAGATCTGATGTTGGCTTGAAGTGTTGTAATTTTAGGAAATTAGGCATAAACAAGTATAAATACAAGTTTCTTTCACTCATTTTCACCTAATCATTCATGAGATCACCTAGCAAGTTGAATGAGCACCCTTATAGAAAAATTTAGTTCACAATATAATTCAAGTGTTTACAAGAGAATTCAAGGGCTCATTATCAAGTGATTTAGAGCATTATTCGAGCATCAAGCATCATGTTTGTTTTTGAGATAACATTTTTGATGTAGGGTTTCATGATTCAAGCTAGCATTCAATTCAATATTCATATCATTCAAGCAAGATTCAAGATATACATTCATTGGATCCATCTCATACATGTTTGTAGCACTTTATTGCTAGGGTTTGGTGAGTTTTTTTTTCATTCATCATTCTCCTTTCCTATTTCATTTCATTTCAAGGTTTGATTACCAAAATGAGTTTTGACCAAGGAAACCCCCTTTCTACTAACAAAAACAAAATTCTCCCTCTCTTTAGTATGTGATTCGTAGATCTAGGTTGAATACATATTGAAGAGAAAGTTTGGAGAAATTTTTCAAATGTTCAAAGTTTTCACCTTGCATTGGAGATCATTGGAGAACATCTATAGGCTGCAAATCAAGGATTCAAATCCAAAAATTAGGTGGAAAGGATAGAGCAGACATTGAAGAGCAAAATCCAACTTTGAATTTCCAAAAAACCCTAACTGGACAGATATGCCACTTTTGGTGTATGAGTCCTAGTATAGGAAAATTTGTAGTTTCAAGGGTTTCAGTCATATCTCTGCTAGATTTATGTTCTTGCCCACAAGCCCTAATCTGGGACTAAATCACCAAAACTGGCATATGAGTCCTAGCAGACATTAATTTTAGTTTTTTCAGCATTTCAATCTTTCATCCAATCCTTTTCAGGTTTCCAGGTGCACACCTTTCATCTCTTAGCTTTCTATTATATTTTACATGCATTTTTAGGTCATTTTGTGAAGTCTTACATTGCATTAGGTTTAAGCATGAGGTCTTGCATTTCATTAATTCTTCCAAGCCCTAGCTTGGTGGTAACCCCTCTTTAGTTTATAATCATACCCTAGGACAACCCTATTGCAAGATCTCTTTCTCCTTTGCATACTTTAGATTGAGATCTCTAGGGTTTTCCTTGAATGAATGAGGTGAAATGTGTTGTTTTGTGTCCTAAATTGTGGAGCAACCATTTTCTATCATTTTATATCCTACATCAAATTACATATATATTTTCTTTGTCTCCTAGAGAGACATGAATCTTATAGGGTACCTTTTACTCCATCTTCCTTTTCACCCTTAGGTTTTACAAGTATTGTGTGGTAGCTTGAGGTAGTCATTGATCACTACCCTATAACCTACTAACACTGTCATTGTTAGAGCATCAACCTATAGTGGTTCATATTTATACATATGAAACCTTGAGTCATGCCTAGTCCTTGAAATTGGTTAGATTCAATAGTTAAATAATGCAATCAAAGGAACACCCTATTTTCTTCAAATTTATGGATGCCAACTTTCAAAATAACAATTGTAAAAAGAGAACAAGTGAACCTATATTAATATTTGACTGGAAATATATTAACATAATTCTCCTCATTTTTTATAATCATAATGTCAACTTAACAAGTATATAATTTCCCAAAAAATTTAAATATAGTATGGAGCATGTAAAATGTAGGAGAAAGTAAGTTGTCATCCCATGTTGATCTACTATTTGGTTTGTCTATTTTATGTATGAGTTTGATACAATAAGGTAAAATATTAAGCCACTTGAGATATATCATGATGTTATATCAATACTCATAATTATCACTTTCTATGATCACCAGAAAGGATTAATTAAAAACCCATGATACTTCATCAAATGATAAAATCATACATCAATATCCTTAATAAAAAAAAGTAGCTCAAATGAAGTCATTTCATGTAAAAATACATTTTTAAGTGCTACAATGTACAATTAATTAACCAAAATGTGAAATAATGATAAAAAACAAAATGAGATAGATTATGAAAAAGTGTATGGATATACCTGGATAGATTTGAAATACCTTTTCAATGTTGCAAGAATCATAAAAACTGGAGACATAAGTAAAACATTATGATCTTGAAAGTCAAAATGATGATTTGATTTTGATAAGTGATAAACAATATAAAAATGAGACTTGTACCACTAGAAATTTAGTAGAATTAAATTTCCAACGATATCTTTACAAATTTTTTGACATTGTATGCCCTAGTTATGCCAAAATAAAGCTCCTCTATGCATCAAAACAGGGACAAGTGGTTGAAATTGGATGGTGTTTCTCATCTATGTAGCTATCAAGTTGCAACCCAACTAAGGAATGGTGACAAATAGGCGAGGAGTAGGCAATGACCAAGAAAGACAAATGGCACCAATAAATAATGTCAACAAGCCAATAAATAATGTCAACCTCCTATTTTCTTGCATCACTTCACCAAGAAAATCAAACCACCAAAAAATTAAAAAATGTAACAACTATTTTAAATTCAACACTAGTTTAAAATGTGTTAACTTACCAAATTTCTATGTCGATTTGACACAATCACTACATAGTAGGTACAATAGTGTAAAATATATAGATTTGTATCCTTATATGGATTCTATAGAAAGGTATAAAAAATTTAGACCTTGAGAATTGTGCAAAAAAAAATTATTATTTTCTAAGATTTCAATGATTTATCAATCAATCTTAAGTTTTTTGGACATTATCCACTCAACAATGATATTTGATTTGCTTCAAGATCCATCAATTTTTTCCTCAAAGTCAAATCTTTAAAAATTAATAGGAAGTCACAAATATATAGTGCTCTAATTTTGTGTTGAAGTTGATTATTGAATCCCAAAATTCCTAGAAATCATCCACAACCAAAACACCTATCACAAAGAGAAAATAATTAATTTTTCTATGCACCCTTGAGAATTATAATGATCTAGAAAATCATTTGAATAGGCTTTTAATTTTTTGATTATTGAATGATTACATTTTACACTAATGAATCCTTAGGATAAGGAAAATAAAAAATCAACCCTAGATGAAATCCTAGGTGAGGATTATATTATATCGTGACAAGTTTCTTCATCGCATGTTTTAAAATAGAAAAATTAATGAGCTAGAAGATTAGAAAAGTACTTTCTTAAGTTTAACTCATGTTTAATAAAGTAAAAGGGGGCCTATTTATTAAAAAATAATTAATTAAGTGGTTTTTTATTTTAATCTAATACATTTGAGGTAGAGAATTTCAATAGGAAGAATAACTTTGAACTAGGGAAGCTCAAGATGTGTGATTTATTGGTGCAATAAGGAATGCATAAGACATTGGTAGGAAATTCAAAGAAACATATGTCAATATGATTAATGAGGGCTAGGAAGACCTGGATATAAGAATATTATCACAATTTGGTTGTGATAGTATATGATGTTATTTTCAATATTGTTGAAGAGAAAATAAAAATATTTGTATGGAGTAAAATGGAGTCTTTACGTGACAATATCCTTGAAAAAATGAATCTACTTGAAGTAGTTGTATAGTTTTTTACTAAAGAAAGGTACCATAATTGTTGATTATTTATATTTTTTCAATACTCTAATGTGACAATTAAATAGTATGGATGTAAAAATAAAAGATGAATACAAGGTAGTCAAATCATTGTGTTCATTGCCTAAATCTTGGAACCACTTAATCAAATTCCATTAGCTTTAGCATAACATACACTCTTGAATTTTAGTTTTTTGAAGAAGCTTTACTTTCTAAGGAGGTGTGGATAAAATCTAGTATAGAAACCTTGATGTATGAAGCAATAGTGGCTAGGGATTGGTCTAAAGAAAAAGGGAAGGATTAGAGAGATAAATCTAGATGTAAGTCAAAAGGAGAAAAGGTAAGGGAAATGTTTTGTATTGTAAAAAACGAAGACATCTCAAGAAAGATGTTGAAAGAGGAAAGATGACTAGGATGAATCCATAAATGAAGTTAATCTAGTTTAGACAAGTTTAGTATGGTTGATGAAGTACTATTTGTTTGTAATAGTTCACAATATCATGAGGAATTGTTATTAGATTATAGGTCTTTGCATCACATTTGTTAGAGTAAATGGTTTTTACCATTTACCTACTTAAGTTTACTTAGACAGATTAATTTATTAGTTTAGCATTTAGTTTCTCCTGAGTGGTTTTTCCCATGTGGGTAGTTTTCCCACCTGACAATTTTCTCATGGATTTAAAAGCCTGTAGATTATGTAGATTATTCATCTCATTCTCAATGCATTTTCTCTTCGGTGAATTATCTTCTTTGTGCTTGTGGAGGTTATTTCTATAGTTGGTCATCCTGGGTGTGTTGCTCTCACAACACATTTCCACATAGGAGTTGGTTTTATTCTTACCAAACTATTAATGGAAATGTTGTTCTTATGGGAAATAATGTTCCTTGTAAGAATGTTGTGATCAAATTTAGAATTAAGATTAAAAATTTTGATGGTATTGTGAGGACATTAATAGAGATAAGACATGCATCAGATCTCAAAAAAAATCCTTTAGAGTTTTAGATTCTAGAGGTTACAAATTTATAATTCAAGGTGGAGTATTGAAGGTTTCTAAGGGAATTTTGGTGGTTATGAAGGTTATAAATATTCAAAACCTTTACAAACTAGAAGGAAGTGCTAAAATATGTAAAGCATTGGTAGTATTTGAGGAAGTAAATTAATCTACTCATTTATGACATCAATGATTGGGTCATAGGAGAAAGAAAGGGCTAAAGGTACTGATAAACTATAAGTTAATTCCAAATTTAAAATCTCTAAATTTGAATCTCAACAAGTATTGTATCTTTGGAAAACAATTTAAGAAAATGTTTAAAACAGATAGCCACATAAGTATGGTTATTTTAGACTATATTCATTTGAATGTTTAGGGGCCATTTTTTATACTTTATTTTTGAGAATCATCATACTTTGTAATATTTATAACTTTAATATTCCTACAATATTGGATGATTGGAAAAAGAGAAGATTGGTGTTGAAAGCTCATAGGAATGTACTACTTTAGAACTAGTTAATATGGAGGAACCTTGATAGTTTTCTCCTTAACCATTTAGATCAAGAGAAGTGTATTAAATTTATTAAGGAATGTTGCTAAGGGTGAAATGGTGGACATTTAATATCAAAAACTACTACTTATAAGATAATGAGAGAAAGATATTGGTTACCAATATTTTTTAAGGGTGTTTTAAAATTATCAAAAAATATGATGATTGCCAAAGTTTCACAATAAGGATAAAAATTTTAGGTCTACTCCCTCTCACTTTAACATCAACTGAGGCATCATTCTAGAAATGGGCCATTGATTTTAATATAGATAATTCTAGCAACATATACAAATACATATTTGTGGTCATTGAATACTTCACCAAATGGATAGAGGAAAACTCCATGATAAATTCTACATCCAAAGTGGTGATTAATTTCATTGTTAATAACATTATCATGAGATTTGGTGTGTCATTGAGGATAGATACAGATATGCAATACAATATAGATCTCATTATCTCATTTATATGTGTTCTGAATATGGGATACCTATAACTCATTTTCTCCTTATTATGCCTATGGAAATGGAAAGGAAAAATATACTAATAAGTGCATCATCAAAAAGATACTAGATTAAAACAATAAAATATGGGATGAAAAATTAAAAAAAAAATTAGGCATATAGAATAAAATATAAGAAGGAAAATATGAGGCTAGGAAGATGAGATGGAGGAGACCGTTGAGGGAGAGGCAAAAACTCCTAGTTCGAATTTGAATTTTGGTGTTTGTGTTATGGGAAGATTGGTGACTAATGGTAGTTTGGATGGTAGTGAGGTGGAAAGATTGATGTCTGAAGGTGATTTGACTATTAGTGTGATGTCCTCAAAATTATTCGTTGTCAATAAGGTGTCAGCAGTGTTAGAAACTAGGAATCAATTGCTAGACCAAAATACTTCCACAAGAGAGAGATAATGGCGAGAATGCTTGATATATCAATATGCAAGATTGATTCATGATTGAATTGATGATAATGTACAAGATGAGGCTTTCTTATAAAGGCAAGCATGCACAACCCTAAACCTAACTTGAGCTACAAGTTAGCTCAATTAGATAAGGATAATAAAATGCAACCTAGGACTTAAATAAAAGCCTAAGTAAACTTATGAAGATGTAATTAAATAGTTAATTACACCAACACCCCCCCATAAGTGAAACTTAGGGAGAAGATTATAACGCAAAATACTATGGGTCCTGACAACTAGGCCATGTTAGGGACCCATTTACAAACACAAATGAAATGCAATCTCTCATAAAGCAGAGAAAAAGGGGAAACCCCAGTGGGAAGAAAACCCCTCTCCAAAAGAGAGAAAACAAAAAACAAGCATGACAAATGTAAACATGATGTATGGAGGACTCAATGATACCCCCCAAGGACTACATCCATCATGAATATACAATAAATGACCCCCCCATAAGAGGGAAGTGATGAGATAATATATCCTCTGCATGCTGAAGAAGCTCCAAAGCCAATGAAAAATGCCTGAAAACAAAAGAGGACCCAATGTATGCAAGCAACACATCTCCCCTTAGGAAGAAACAAATCCATAATATGATGAATAAGCCACTCCATATCCAACTGAAAGGAGGAAGAATGAACGTGCAACATGTATGCCTCTAAAAACTGAGTAGGAGCCTCCAAGCTTGAATGAGCCACAACATAATTAGGGTCAAACTCAACCAAGAAACATGACAAATCAAGTGACGGAGGAGACTCGTGAATATCAATCTCCAAAGACAAAGAAGATGGTGTAACAATTGTGTTGAAATTGTCATCAAAGAGGAGAGAAATCCCCTCAAGTGTGTCCTCCAAATCTATAGTATGAGACTCTAGGAACAAGTTAGAAATCCCTATCAAATAATCATCCCACAAAGCAAGATCTGAAAAACTATGATTATCCTATTGAACAGAAGAAAAAATGGCTAAAGAAGCAGGAGGTGGAGGTGTAGGAAGCCTAGCATAGGTCTCTAAAATACCAAGGTGGAGATGACCAAACTTCTCCTCACTAATATGGGTCACACTCAATGGAGTGTGTGATGTAGTCAAAGGAACATTATCAGCTTCTGAAGCAAAATGTGAAAAAGAATATACTCAAGATTAATGATCAACCATCCTAATTGCAACAATATCCCTAGTCTCCAAGTCCCTTATATACACCCTATCAGGAGTGAACTCAACTGTTTTACCTTGACCCCCATGAGTAATTTGATAAATAGAAAGGAGATTAGTGGTCAAAGAAGGAACACAAAGCACATCATTGAAATTCCCTTCCCCAATACCAATAGAACCCTTCCCACTTACCTTCATGAATGTATTGTTACCCATCAGAATGTGAGGTGAATTACAAGGCTCAAAAGAAGAGAACATTTCCTTTGAAGATGCCATATGATGAGATGCCCCTGAATCAAGAAGCCATCCTTGAGAATTAGGACCTTAGAGGCCAAGAGTGCATGCCCTTTCATATTATGTAGCCCAGAAGTGGATGTTGTGTTCTCTGACTGTGATGATGATGGAGCTGCTGATTGTGATGGTGAAGAAGTAGAAGACACTAATGAGGGCAGTTGAATGTTATTCTTTTGAAGAAGGTGTGTGAGTTCATCAATCTTCTTATTATAACATCTATGCTCATCATGTCCTAACCTTTTGCAATATGCACATTTGGACTTCTTCTTTTTTGATGATTCCTCTTTTGAAGAGGATGAGGACTCAGGAGTGCCATGTGAAGGAGAATCTTTACCTTGCTCATTTGACTTGGTTTCCTTTTTGTGCTTCTTTCCTTTGCCACTTGAAGCCTTTGTATCATTCGTAATAAGAGCTTGAGATGTTGAAGACTTCAATGTACCCATGTGCATCAACTTTGCTTGTTCCCTTGTGAGCTGTGTAGCAAATTCATCAAGAGAAGGCATTTTATATGTATTGCCAAGAGCATCCATTGTAGCATAGAAAGTAGAGACAAACACAGAATATGAAGAACCAAGCTTAGCAAGAATAGAAAGTATCATCTGTTCATCCTCTTTAACAACCCCACATTTTGATAACTGCAATCTGAGAGAGTTGAGCTTAGAGAAAAAGTCTTGAATATTGTCAAAATCTAAAGGATTAAGACCCATCAGTTCATTTTCCAACTTAAATTTCCTTAGCTTATCTGGCTTACCAAAGAGGCTCTCTAAAGTAGTCCAAACTTCATGAGGATGTGTGCAAGACTCAACATGATATCTAAGATCTGGAGAAATGGACAGAAGAAGATTACCAAGGGCTTCATCTCTTCTATCAAACCATTTTCTTTTCTCTTTTGCTCCCTATGGTTTTGGATCTTGACCAAAAGTGATTCGTTGCAACTTCAACTTTAACAGTAGCAACTCCATCTGAGATTTCCACTCATGATAATTAAATGGAGTTAGAAGTACAACTTTTGGAAAATCCATGATGAGAGAAGAACAACAAATTCCTGCACAAAATCAAAAAGAAACTCCTTTGTCGCAGCTTTGGAGATGAAAAAATCATTGCAAAATATTTGGGGCTGAATGACCATTGGCTTTTCCCTCTTTATTTGGAAATAAATAAGTTTATAGAAAACTTTTACAAATCTCCAAAAACTCGTCATTTTTTTTTAAAATAGAGCCTTTTTTAAATCTCCAAAAAAACTCGTTAGCTTTTTCAAAAAATCAATAGAAGGATTTTTTTAAAAAACTTGCCTTCTTTTTAAAAAAAAAAACTAACGAACATGGGAAAATAAAGCCATGCAAAAAACCAAAGAAGTCGGCTTTACAATGTTTATTAATAAAGATTATATATTGTAAAAAACTTGCAATAGAAATCTCTTCGTACCATATGATGTCAACCTTCACAACTCCTCACCAATGATAGACTTAGAAATTACTATGCCACTATACCAATGAGGAGATGGTGGCAAGCAACAACCTGTGATCATGGTAAATGGAGGAAGTGACTCTGCAAGTGACTTAAAAAGCAAATAAATGTTGAATGAAAGATAGTTGTCAATCTTTTGATGCTAATGTAGGTGCCAAATGACAATCCAAGGGCCGGATCTTGGTAGTCACCGGGCCATGTGGATCTCGGAGCGCGGAGAGGTTGGAGTTAACAACCCAAGATCTTCAATCTGCAACGCCAAAGAACCTCCACAAGAGATAGAGAGAAGCAATAATGGAAGATGCTATTCCACCAAACAAGGATTGCAATATGATACAATATGATCAATGCAATACTATACAATGCTATATGCCATCTATTAACAAAACATGCTAGAGATGCCTTGCTTATAAAGGAAAGGATCAGAGATAGGATAAGACAAGATCATGATAAGTGTCTTAATCCTATCACATGAGACAATTAACTCATAACTACCTAGAATGATATGAAGTCTCTAGAGATAAGACAACTAATAATTTATCTAGATATACAACTAATATCCTAAGTAAACTTAACATGTGAATTAAGTCCCCTAAGTCCCTAGTAAAGGAACAAACTAGGTACAAGACTTATTCACACCAACACCCCCCCTTAAGTGCAACTTAGGGAGGTACAAACCAATGCAAAAATGCAAAAGATGGGTCCCGACAACTAGGCCTGATGAGGTACCCATGTACAAAACAAAAAACTCTCACAAGCGGAGAAAAGGAGAAAAACCCTGTGGGAGAAAACTCCTCTCCAAAAGAGAGAAATAAACAAAGAAAACTAATGAAGGAAGGACGACTCCTCAAGACCCCCCAAGGACAACTTCCTTCACCCCAAGCATCGATCGCAACTGAAGATAACGAGGCGATGCCAAAGGTTTAGTGAAGATGTTTGCAACTCCTACCGACCAGGAAAATACTCCAAGCTAAGAACACCATCCTGGATGAGTTGCCTAATGAAGTGCATGTGGATCTCAATATGCTTAGTACATTGATGCTCCATTGGGTTGCAAGAGATATTAATGGCACTATGATTATCACACCAAATAGTAGTGGACTGAGTGGAAGGGAATCCAAACTTAGTCATCAATTGACGAAGCCACAAAACCTCTTGACTAGCCAACAATGCACTTTGATACCTCTACCAATGATAATGTAATAGCAGCTTTGCTTCTTTGCATGACCATGCAATCGAACCGCAATCCAAGGCAAAGACAAAGCCGTAGACTTCCATCACTCCATATCACCAAAATTTAATCTCGAGCCGCTGAAGCCTATTAACTGGTGATGCACCTGAAGTGTAGTGAATGCCAAAATGAGTAGTACCCTCAATGTATCTCAAGATATGCTTGTCGGCCTTCCAATGACTCTCATGAGGCTCCTATGAGAAGCGAGAGACAAGTCCAACCAAAAAGGAAATATTAGGACAACTATGTGGCAAGTACAAAAGACTGCCAACCAACTGCCGATACAAGGTAGGATCAACTGTAGGAGTAGTGCAATTGGAAGACAGTACAACACCTGACTGGAATGGAGTAGGGGCAGGCTTGCAATCAGCCATGCCAAATCTCTGAAGCAAATCAAGAGCATACTTCTGCTGGAAAATGAAGATCCCCTCAGAAGTTTGATGAATTTGAAGACCAAGGAAGTAATGCAAAAGACCAAGGTCGGTCATATCAAATCGCTCCATCAATGCTCGCTGTGTACTCTGAATCATGGAAGTAGAACTCCTTGTGAGAATCAAATCATCCACATAGAGCACAAGTATAAGTAGATCCTCTCCATGTCTCTGTGTATAAACTATGGGATCGGAATGGCAACGAGTGTAGCCAAAAGCAAGCAAGAAACTATCCATCTTCTCATACCAAGCTCGAGGGGCTTGTTTGAGACCATACAATGAATGTCGAAGCCTGCAAACAAGTGAAGAGTCTTGCACAAAACTTGGTGGCTGCTCCATATAGATCTCCTCATGAAGATCCCCATGCAAGAAAGCACTCTTCTACATCCATCCGATATACTCCACTATCCCCTGATGCGTACTATAGCAAGGACAAGGTGAATAGAATCCATCTTGGCAACAGAGCAAAGGTCTTAGAATAGTCAATCCCTTCAACCCGAAAACCCCTTTGCAACAAGACGAAGCCTTTATATTGTCATCGGAACTATCCGCCGCGACATACTTGGCACGATACACCCACTTGCATCAACCAACTTTCTTCCCTTTAGGAAGGGCAATAAGATCCTGGCATGATTCTTCATCAAAGAAGAATACTCATCATCCAAGTAAGCACTATCCCACTCCTGAATACCAAGCATTTTAAAACTTCGAGATCATCTGAAACTCCGCATGACTCAAAAGACTAATTCTAGAAGTCTGAGAACGAGTGCGGCGAGTGTCTATGGGATCACCAACAAGAGGACCAGCCTCCTCAAGAGTAACTTGAGCCCATTGTGGCCTAGTGGGTGAGTGAGGAGGAGGTTCATCAAGACCATCATCAAAGTCTTCCTCAAGTAGCAAAGTATCATGAATTGAAGAAGACTGAGTTGGTTGTGATGAAGAAGAAGTCGAAGGAGGATCTGAGTGAGTGAAGGTCTCAGAAAACTGAACATCACGTCAAAAATGAACCTCTCGTGTGTTAGGATCAAACAATCTGTATGCCTTCACATCCTCACAATAGCCAACAAAGATGTAACGTTGACTCTTCCTCTCCATGGATTTACGCCGACCATTCGGAATGAATGCCCAAGCCTCACTACCAAATACTCTGAAGAAGGATACATTAGGCTTGCGATGAGACCAAGCCTCCTCAGGGGTCATATTTCGCACTGCCTTGTGGGGCATACGATTCTGAATATAGTTGGCACAATTGACAGCTTCGGCCCAAAAGGCGGGAGCCATGGACCTAGACTGAATCATACAATTGGCCATTTCCCTGAGAGTTCTGTTCTTTCTCTCCGCCACACCATTTTGTTGAGGAGTGTAAGGAACTGTGTGCTGATGAAGAATACCATGCGCACTGCAAAAATCCTGAAATGCCTGATTGACATACTCCCCCCCATTATCTGTGCATATCTGTCGAAGAGAAAAACCTGACTGCTTCTCCACAAATGTTTTGAAGGTCTTGAAGTTGGTGAGGACTTCACTCTTGAGCTTCAGAAAATAGACCCATGTCTGGCGGGAAAAATCATCAATGAATGTTAGCACATACTTGGCCCCTGAAAAAGGAGTTGGGAATGACATAAGATCACTATGGACCAACTCAAGGGGTGTGGTTGCATGTGTAGCGTGACCCTTAGGAAAAGAGTCTTGATGTTGCTTGCCAAGAACACATCCTTGAGAAACACCATCTGTGCAAGTGATCTTTGGAAGACCAACCACTAAGTTATGTGCTTTCATTTGCTGAAGATATCTATAATTCAAGTGCCCAAATCTCTCATGCCAAAGCTTGCTCATTGAATCAGCATGAGCAACAAAACATGACCCTGATGAAGACTCAAATCCATCAAATCGATACAAATGATTCTCATGATCAACTACCCCTGTAGCAACAACCTTCTCAGGATCTTGCAACTGTCTAATAGTCACATTTTGTGGAGTAAACTCAACTGACTTCCCATCTCCAGAATGACAAATCTGATACATGGAAAGAAGATTCGCTGAAATATCAGGAACAAGAAGAACATCCTCAATGCACCCATCTAGCATCTGAACGGAGCCTGTCCCCAAAACTAGAATCTGTGAAGAGTTCCCAACTGCAATATGAGAAGTAGAAGTATGAACTATGGAATCAAGAAGATCACGTGAATTTGTCATGTGATGTGAGGCACCTGAATCAAGAATCCAACTATCTGAAGGTGAATGCATAGCTCGTGCAGAAAGAGCTTGCCCTTTGCCCATGGAAGAAGGCTTAGCCACTGAAATATTATGCTTCTTCATAGCTTCCTCCAAGGCCTCTAATCTCTTAAAGCAATGAGATGCATCATGCCCATTTTTGCCACAAAATGAACAAGGATCTCCTTTCTTTTTCTTGGACTTGGAAGATAAATCTCCAGAGGTAGAAGAAGAAGGAGATTGAGTGGACTTCTGATTGTTCTTCGGCTTCGGTTTGGAGGGATTCTCACTACCAGAAGATGATTCTGCTTTGGGCTTCTTCTTGTTCTTTCCTTTACCCTTGGATGATTGAGCCATTAGAGCATGATTCATAGAATTAGGTAAGGCATCCAACTGAATTAACTTGGCCTCCTCCCTAGTAAGACGCTCACAAAACAACTCATATGTAGGCATTTTGTAATCTTTCCCTATTGCATCCATAGTTGAATAGAAAGTAGAAGAAAACACTTGATAAGGGCCCTTTAACTTAGACAGAATCAAGAAGATACATTCATCACTAGATACATCATGTCCACATCCTTTCAACTGTGACAAAATCATCTTGAATTGTGCAAGAAAATCCTGCATTGAAGGAAACGCATCTGGAGAGAGAGATTGTAGTTCTGCTTGAAGTTGCAAGGTTCTGAAATGATTTATTTTACCATACAATTCTTCAAGTTTGTCCCAAACATTCTTAGGTGTTTTGCACTCTGAAATATGAAACAACAAATTATCAGATACATGTAAGCCAATGAGCCCTTTTGCTTCATCCATTTTACATCTATGGACAAAATTTTCATAATCCCTTGTAAATTCAGGTTGTTCTGCATCTAACATTGGCCATAGACCCTTAGATTGTAACAATTGAGTCATTTTTAGCTTCCATGTATGATAATTGTGTGGAGTGAGTGGTTCAATTTTCCTTAGATCCGCCATGAACACCAAAAGAAAAGGACAATGTGGCACTTGAATTGTGCCTTTCACCCCCCAGAATGTATTAAAAACTGATTTTGCAACCCCCCCAGCAAATCACAATGAACAAATCTTGCAATTTTTACAAGTAACAAGCTCAAATCAACCGTTTATAACACACGGTGATTTTTACAAATTTTCAAAAAAAAGAGCTTGCAAAGCTGAAAACAGAGGTTACAAACAGATTCCTTGTGATTTTCTGATCAATTTCAAAAAAAAGTTTGCCAAATTTTGACTTCGTTGGCAAAAGTTACATCAAGAACAAGCAATAAATGTACTTGTACCTTCAAGCTGAAAAATATGGCAAAAAATGGCAAAATCTGGCAAAATCACCTACACCACTACGAAGTTCATCAAACCAGCTTTCCAACGATATCTTGTTTGCGAAAAACTGACTCCGTGGTGAAAAGTTATGCAAAAATGAAAAAAATGCCTATTTTAGGCACTTTGAAGGCTAAACAGGTGCAAAAATTGAGCCCTCGGGGGCTGGCTCCTGGTCACCGGTGGCGGTCGGCGGCGGTTACCCGTGGCGGTCTGCACCGGGTGGCTGTCTGCGGTCAGTCGGCGGCTGGCGAAGCCCGTGGCGGAGGCGGTTAGTGGCTCTCGTGTTCCTGACGGTTTCCGGTGGCGGTGAAGACCGCTGGCGGCTCTTAAGCCGCTGCGGACTCCGCTGGCCGCTGTTAAGCCGCTGGCGGGTGTGAAACCCGTGGACAGTCCGCAGACTTTATTGTCTACGGCTTAAAAATCCGACAACATAAAAACAAACAATGATATGCGCTTTTTGAAGCGCTTAAATTTTTTTTAAAATGCCGACAGAAAAAAATTCAAAGTATAATAATTTTTTGATTTTTTTTTTCTGACGACGTCGTACCTGCGCGGGGGGCCGTACGGCTCCTTGGCTAAAAATTTTTTTCTCCGAAGACAACTTTTGCCGAATATAGGCAAATTATATATCAAAAAAATTAGAAACGGCCACCCGAATGCAATGGAAGACTTATTTTTGGCTCAAAGTGCTCCTATAAAAAGTTGTTCACTAGATCTTAGCTCGAAACCCTTCTTTGCCAAAGTTGCCAATGGTGACGAAATTGAGTGAAACAAAAGCCAGATTCGACTTTTTCGAGCCTCCTGAATGGAATGGGATAGCCTAAAATACTGCCACTATGGCCAAAAGCGCTGCAATCACCAGATCTCACCAAAATGCAAGCATGCAATATAGGATACAAGAACTCAAAAAAAATGACAATAGAAATTGATGGAAACTCTCTAAAGAAATGGAAGGGGCTTGCCGATTCAAAGCTCGATACCATGTTGGAGCTAATAACCCAAGATCTTCAACTGCAACGTTTCAAAGAACTCCACAAGAGATAGAGAGAAGCAACAATGGAAGATGCTATTCCACCAAACAAGGATTGCAATATGATACAATATGATCAATGCAATACTATACAATGCTATATGCCATCTATCAAAAAATATGCTAGAGATGCCTTGCTTATAAAGGCAAGGATAAGAGATAGGATAAGACAAGATCATGACAAGTGTCTTAATCCTATCACATGAAACAACTAACTCATAACTACCTAGGAAAGTGGAAATTCTAGATAAGACAACTAATACTTATCTAGATATGACAACTAATATCCTAAGTAAACTTAACATGTGAATTAAGTCCCTAAGTCCCTAGTAAAGGAATAAACTAGGTACAAGACT